>PVKP010024185.1:0-35310 GCA_004027715.1 Plecturocebus donacophilus | reverse complement strand
TTAGAACATGTTCTTTTAGCTCACAGAAGTTTCTTATTATCCACCTTCTGAAGCCTGATTCTGTGAGTTCATCACACTCATCCTCCGTCAAGCCTTGTTCTCTTGCTGATGAGGAGCTGCAATCCCCGGTAGGAGGAGAGGCATTCTGATTTCGGGTGTTCTCAGCCTTTTTGCACTGTTTTCTTCCCTTTTTTGTGGATTTATCCACCTGTCTTCTTTGTAATTGCCGACTTTCAGATTGGGTCTCTGAGTGGACGTTCGGCTTGTTGGTTATGAAATTTTTTTCTGTTTCTTAGTTTTCCTTCGGGGGGTGCCCCTTCCCCACAGAGCTGGGCCTTCCCGGGTTCAGCTGTGCTTGTTCTCAGTCCTCAGTGCTTCCAATTGCTGTTCTCCTATTGGGGATGGGACCTGCCAAGCCCGACTAAAAGGACACCCAGTCCTGTACACTCCGCACCGAGAAGTGCCGCGCCGGCCAAAAGAGTCACGCTGGCAACCCGTGTGGCTCCTTCACCAGGAATCTCCCAGTCTGTGGGCATCAAAAATTTGTCTGCAGTTGCGGTGTCCACTCGCTCTCTGTGCTTTCACTGGGAGATACAATCCTGAGCTGCTGCTACACAGCCATCTTGGATCTCTCTCCGCCTGGTGATGAAGTTTTTCTGTTTCTTAGTTTTCCTTTGGCGGACGCCCCTTCCCCACAGAGCCGGACCTTCCCGGGTTCGCTGTGCTTGCTGTGAAACTCTCAGTCCTCAATGCTTCCAATTGCTGTTTTCCTTGTGGGGATGGGACCAGCCGAGCCCGTCCGTCCCGTATACTCTGCACCGGGAAGCGCTGTGCTGGGGCACTGGCAAAACAGCTGCGCCGGCCAAAAGAGTCGCGCTGGCGACCCGTGTGGCTCCTCTGCCAGGAACCTCCCGGTCTGTGGGCAACAAAAATGAGTCAGAAAGTGCGGCATCCACTCGTTCTCTGCGCTTTCACTGGGAGCTACATTCCTGAGCTGTTGCTAATAGGCCATCTTGGATCTCTCTCAAAAAGTGCATTTTTTATTCATATTTAAATATGGAGCAGGGTACACAATTGGACTGGATTTTGTAACATAAAAATAAGATTCTAAAGAAAAATGTTGCTTGCATTGGTATCTTAGGGCGCTACCTCTTAAATTCCTTAGGGAATACATTCATTCCCTTCTGTCATTGAGGCATGTGTTTAAAAAAGTTGGGAAGCACTATGTCAATCTTTTCATAGAAAAGAGAAAGTGAAGCCATGATTTGTTCGAAGTCAACAATAAACTGATATTAGAACTATGTTTCCTTTACATAGCCTTCACTTTTATTATTTCTTGCTCAGTCTCCCTTGTTACATCATAAATCCCAGGAAGGTCATTTTTTTTTAGATTCTGTTAAGGTTTACATGCAAATAATTCCAATAAAGACATAAGACTGACATATTTTTAAAATCATATGTAATTAATATGTCTAATTATTTTCTTGAGTATTTTCACAGGAAAAGGGAGAGGCAGAATTTAATAGTGTTCTGGGAGTGAACACAGCTTTCTTGAGAGCCTGTGTATGCATGTGTGTGCTGCACATGTGTAAATGTAAATGTAAGTGGGTCTAGATTTCTGAATTTTGCAGTAGAACTGCATTAGAGTAAGACAAATATAGCATTAAAAAGGGGGGAGCTCAAAGCACTGAATACACATTTCCCTATTTGCAATTTTGCACAATATGATAGCAGTTGTTATAACCCAAATGTTGTGTTCCTAACCTCGGCCTTTTCCTTGGAAAAATCATGCCTTCCTGAATATTTTCATCACTCACGTGAAAATACAGCTAAACATCTTTCCACTTACAGCTGCTCAAAGTAATGGATTATGCCTTTGAACTTGCCAGTAAACTTCACGGTCCTGGTATAAATATCAAACTTGTCAAACTTGCTTTCCATGGAAGCCCTATAATGAAAGGCTTATCTGTTTAGGGGGTAAGTTAATGCCTCAACGTTACCTCAAAGCAAGATCCTGAGAAAATTTAGGTTGTAGAGAAACTCCTGCCAGCTATCAGGGTCATCTCTGGCCAGGTCCAGAGGCTGGTTTCACTGAAGTTTGGATCCAGCCACTCTTCTGGCTTCCACAAAGCCCGGCTCTCTCCCTGTGAACTCTATGCCTTCCTCTGCTCTCCCTTTCCCTTTGAATCAGCACTTCAGAGGATCAAAGGCGTCCACATGCAAGAGCTACCATGGAAAAAGTCAGGAGGGTATGATGGGATTTCACCAGGGACCTAAGGAGTGCCTAATGCTGCCAGGCAGATAGTTGAACAAATATGGCTCAGGCAGCTCATTACCAGGCCTCAGGTGGCAGTCTGTAAGGGCCAAGGGCAATTTCTGTGAATCTGGATTGTAAGGGAATAGCTAACAGTTTTCTTCTTTCTGGGAAATATAGATTAAATAAAGAGAGAAAGAGAGAGAGAAAAAACCCTAAAACAAAATATCTGCAATCTAATAATGAAAAAACCACATTTTGGTGTCAAATTGCAGAGGGTGAAAATATTTTTTAAAAAAAGAGGAGTTAGAACAGAAATAATATTATTAAAAGTAATTGCCTTACTGATCTATTCCTTGCAAAAGCTTAAGTCTAAATCATGTTTTCATCATGAAAAGCTTGCCTCCTGCTTGGATGGGCTGTTGATTTCTTAGCCATTCCCACTAGGTGCTGACCATCTGAGCAGTGTCAAGAGTCTTGTATGGGAAGAGCAGGAGTCTTTTGTTTTCTCCTTTAGGGTAGTTGAGGAATGATTTTCTAATGAGAACCTTCTGGTCTTCTTTAGACAAGAAACTTTGTGATCTCAAGTTTCCACACTACGCCCTAGGAAAGGGCTGTGGGTTTTAATGTGCTCTGTGGTACGGAACCAGAGGAAAAACTCAGGGAACAACTGCTGGTCATCAGATAAAGCCCTCTGAACAAATGTTTCTACCTGGCCCCACTAATAAAGATGCCAGACCTGTTGTTTCTTTTTCTTTTTTCATTTTTTTAAAACCACTTCTAGATCTGTAGCCAGCTGTATTGTAGTTAAATTTCAAAATACTCATTTGGCTGCTTCGTATAGTGGTACTATAACGTTTATAAAGCCCACGGTGCTAGTTTGAAAGTGACATGCACAGATATGCACTTTAAAGGGGGCATAAAATGAACAATATGCATTACCAAATGCAATACCCAGTATTAACCACATTCATGTGAGTTTTGTATTTACTCTAATAAACCAGTAGTGCCAGATGTAAAATTAGCCTGTAAAACTTTCCCTCTACTTTACCATCCACTATTACTACTCTCAAATACCGAGGTATGAAGGTGGCATCTTTCTTTAAAACAAAAACTTTAAGAAAAAACTGTATAATACATACCATATGCAGCACCCATATATTCATTATATACTGCATGTATTAATATATATATAACATACACAACATATTGCACTATTTGTGATGTGTGTATGTATGTATGCACACACATATATAAAATACAGTAATTTTAATTATTGAGGAAATTGAATGAGGCTCTTTCATTTCCAGTTTGACTTGCTCATGCCAGATATTAAAGGGATTTAAAAAGCCGTGGGTCCTTGAAATTGTTCCCCTGATGTGTATCTATATTCTATTCTTGAAAGAGAACAATATTTTGTAAAGGACCTTGTTGTTTATGGGAGCATGTAGGGAGGACATGACTGAGACTTTTAAAAATATCTTATTTAATTATTGGTAATAGGGTAGAGTCAGTCTCCCAAAAGAGGAATCATTACTTTAGAAAGAAAAACAGAATTTTTTAGAGCTCTTCCAAATATTTGGAATAACAACCCAGAGCCCCCATATTACTGTTTTTGCCCAGCCAGTGCACATTACCCAACCCTGAGATAAAACCATTGGAATTTTTCTTGGGGAACTCACCTGCAGCTTAAGCCAGTTAACCCCATCCCCTCCTCTGTAAGCTGGGGAAGCAATGTGCACAGAAGCCAGGTCTGGATAAGCAGGTCACTTGGCTACCACTGTCAGCAGTTAATTGGTCTTGGATAGACATGTGAACCACACCAGGGCCATGAACTGTGGTACAGACTTTCGTTAGAACATTTGGGAAGAGAAGACACTTGCATCACTACACTTGAAGCTATGAAGATGTGTGCCTATTTCGGATGAGGAGCATCTGCAGAGGAGGCCACCCAAGAATGGAGCTTACCCATTGGAAAGCCTAGTTAAAGAATGAAAAGAAGCCAGTCCCTGAATTTATAAGTTGAGAGGTGGCTCCAAGTGTGCCTAAGGCCAGGTCTTCTGTGGACTTTTCCGGTAAATGAGTTGGTAAATCCCTTTCTTTGGCTAAGCCATTTTATGTTAGAGTTTCTCTCTCTTGCAACTAAAAGTGTATTGACTAATATATCTTTATTTCATAGGTTCCAGTTAATTTTCTCAGAATAATCTGTAAGTTAAATATTATTATCTTCATTTAACAAATTAAATATCTGAGACTCAGAGGAGAAAACTAAGTTAACTCACTAGACCAAGACAATTAGTCAGTCACAGGAGAGAGACCTGCCTAACTTCAGAACCTGGGTTTTTAATATACATGAATCTAGGTTTTTAAGTGTATCTTTAAATGTGAAAATATTTGAAAGGAGAAATAATTTAAGCAAGTTATAAATAATTTAAATCTTAATTTAATGAAAGATCTAAGTGTACTTTTAGTTCAAAAAATGAACTTCAAAGGAAGGGGAATCTGAAAGAAGGCCACATGTTTGACTGTATTGATGAGAAACACCTGGAGAAAGCAATTAGTAAGAGGTGACATTCACTGAGGGCACCTAAATGAACTGATGGACTCCTTCCCCAAGCCCTGTGAGATAGATGCTATTATTATCTCCATTGTGTAGATGGGAAAACCAAGGCACACATAAGTATAATAGCATGTTCAAAGTTACGCTGCTTCTAAGTGCAAGCAGCCTTCCACATCTGAATCTTATTTTAATGTACACAAGAAAATAGAAGATGAATTCTTAAATAGAATTTATTACCTGTGTTAACAAATCCTTGTCCATTGCTTTGACAAAAATATTCCTCTAGAATTCTGCAATATCTTGAATATGGTTTAATAAACTACGTGATCAAACAAAAGATTTCACCTTTGAGACTTCACTTTAAGAAAAACTTGCTAGAAGGAGGATATTAAATGTTTCCAACACACACACACACACACACACACACACACAAAGTGACAATTGTTTGAGGTAATGAATGTGCTAATTACCCTAATCTGGATCACTCACTATACATTATATAAATGGAAACATCATGATCTACCCCATGAATATATACAATTACTATTTGTCAATTTAAAAAATTAAATTAATGATTTTAAAAAGAAAAACATTGTCGTATAGAAATGTATTATAAGCCATTATTCTCCACTGAGCTATCCAGATGATGGAAATTATAATGACAATAGCTCTCATCACTGAGAAGTTTATTTAGCAGACTCTGAAGTCCTAAGGTCTTTATATATATATATATATTTTTTTTTTTTTTAAAAAGGAGGGGAAACAGCGAGGACTTTTCTTGCAGCCTAACTGCCAGAGATGTTACTGGAAGCTATTTGATAATTACACACACAGTGCTGGCTCTGAGGTTATCAATATGATTTTCAATAATTAACATGACTCTTGAGAATTCAGGTACGTTCTGAAAATATAAGAGCAAAAATGGAGTATGAAAAGGTGTATTTGTAGGTGACATATCTGCACTAGTGATCTCCAAACCTTCAGAGGGTTCATTGATAAGGAAAGGATAAAGGTCACCTAAAATACTTCTCTTTAAGCAACATGGATTTGAGTGCTCCTGTTCTCTGTCCATTTTCAATGGTCTATGGCTTTTAGACAGCTATGAAAAGAGCTTTGTCTAAAGCAAATCTTTAGATGGTCCCATATGACCTTACCCTAATTTCCCAGAGACATTGGGTGACTTTTCCTTTGTGGGGAAGATCAGGCAGAGAATATCTTAAAAGAGGATAAAAAAGATGCTGAAGAAATGAAGGGAATGTAATTCTTTCAAAACCTTGCCATAAAACTACCTCCATGTGCTAAGAATAATTTCATATTATAGATGCCTGCTACTTTTGAGTCTTTTATGTAAAAATAGTAACTTTCAAGGAGTGTATATAATGGTCATTTTAACCAGCTGTAGCAGGGTCTTCATATTAAGCCCCAGCTTCCTGACTGTGACTTCCTGGGACATAACTAAAAAACAGACTGGTCCAATCCATTGGCTCTTCAAAATGCCTATAAATGCAATTTTTATAGACCGTGTTGCTTATGTGAGTGCGTAGGGAGGACATGATTGAGACTTTTAAAAATATGTTGTTTAATTTTTTGGTAATAGGCTAGAGTCAGTCTCCCAAAAGAGGAATCATTACTTTAGAAAGAAAAATAGAATTTTCTAGAACTCTCTTCCAAATATTTGGAATAACAACCCAAAGCCCCCATGTTATTGTTTTTGCCCAGAAAGATTTTACAAATATAAGGAAACGCACTTCAAAGTTTATAATTTTTTAATTTTAATTTTATTTTTTGCAGAGATTGCAGTCTCACTATATTGCCAAGGGTGGTTCAAATTTCTGGACTCAAGAGATCCTCCTGCCCTGGCCTCCCAAAGTTCTGGGATTATGGGTATGAGCCACCACACCCAGCCCAAAGGTGACAACTTATTTCTTCATTTCATTATGAATGGCCTTGTTAAAAAAACAAAAGAAAAAACGAGAGAGAGAGAGAGAGAGAGAGAGAGAGAGAAAGCAAAGCTGTGCATAATTGATTACAAATAAAAGTACCACTCTATGAAACAGTTTACTTACATAGGCCTTAAATACATCTGAAATGTAATTTTCTTCTTAGAAATACAATTTTTATGTCAGCCTATCAGTATAATATCTTGCTATGTAAAGTAGATTTCAAATGTTACTTGATAAGTCAAATTTTATTGCTGTTTTTACTCCCCCCAACTGGAAGTACTCACTGCCTGTATGGAAAAAAACTATCTTCCTATCATCAGATCTTAGTGTTTGGTTGATATGCATTAATACTAATACTATACTTCACAAACTATGATACAGGATAAAACTCAGAAGCAATAAGGGAAAAATGACCATAGCTACCCTATGCTATACCTGTATAAGTTTTCATGTTATCCCTATTTTGGTTCTCCTTCATTTGTGTGGGTAATGAAGAACTGATTGTAATTGCATTCAGTTCATTGATGCTGAATTCAATCTTAGGTCTTAGATCATTACCTGACTATTACACATTGGCATTATAAATGCTCTCTACTGATGCAATGGGTGTTCTTAGATTTGCTGGAAGCCCAGATTTTTTAAATTTGAGTTTAAGAATTTTCCTAACGTCCTTACAAAATAAAGATTAATAAAACTGCCCTACATAAGATAACTCAAGCAAAGATAATTATATTCATTTTAATAATTTTCCATTATAATGGCCTTTCATAAAAGAAATCAAAAGTACTTAGATTTGATTACTAATAGATATATCTAACTAATATATGACAGATAATAAAATATAATTTACATAAAAAATCAATGTGATAATGTGAAACAATTCTGGAATATCAAAGTAAATAATGTGACAGAAGAGCAATATCCTTTAAATAATTTGTTGCCACCTATATTTTGGTTAGGATGTTTTTTATGTTTTTTCTTTTAACATTTCTTCACTCATGCTAGAATTTATTTTCAACTCTAAAATGAACCGTTACTTTAATAGCAATATTTTTCTCAAAAAATAAACCTAAAGTATCCACTTTTGAATTTACTAATAATAAAATAAATCCATATCCCTATAATTATACAACCTATTTTCTTCTATATTGCAAAGTTTGAGTCTAATTATTTTATATTCAACATATTAACATTTGTTGAGTCATTTTGATGTTTGTCATTACACAGGGCTTCAAAGTAACATTTTTCCTTTAATCTATGTTCTCTACCTTCATGTCTTTAGTACTTTTAAGATTGATAGTATTTCAGGATATATAAAAAATACTACTATATAATCTGAATTTCTATTTGGTAAACTATATTACAGTTTTACATTTTTTGTTATCAGTCAATTACCTACTTTTAGAAGTTCTACAAGGTCGTCAAATGTCAGTCAGAAGATATTGACAGATGTTCATCTCCTGTAAGCTTTCAGAATTCAAGAAAAGATTATATTAAGTTCTCCTACCTTTGAACATTTTATGAGGGTTTCCAAGAGTTGTAGCAATTTCTATTGTTTTTAGTTGCAGGTAACCTGCTTCATAGAGAATGCATTTTCTTTTTGATTCCACATTCTAGTATAATGCTAAAAATAAATTTTACTTGAAAAATTGAATTTTAATTTTTAGTGAAAATTCAACTTCATGTGGAGCCACTATTACCAAAAATGTAATTAAGGTGACAAGAGAAGGAAAGTCACCTCTACACACAGCTGATCTCACATATGTGCAGTCAAAGATCACTGCTTCACAATTACACCCTGCCTGGTACTCATAGTAACATGCACCTCAATATCACTAATATTAAATTAACCAAAACACAAGTGTGCCTTAGACTAAGGTATTTCTGCTTTCTGAAATTCCTTTTACGTCCCCCATATTTCTTTTTCAGATTCTGAAAATTTCAAGGCCTTTGTATTCTAGCTAGCTCTGGTGCAAGGTCTCTGATGATGCTGCAGTCAACTGTCTTCAGGGGCTGCAGTCATCTCAAGGCTCACACAGGCCTGAAGGATCTGCCTTCAAGCTCACTCATGTGATATTAGCAGGTTATAGTTGGACTTAGGGCCTCCATTCCTCATCATGCTGTAAGGGATGCTCACAGCATAACAGCTTTGCTTCACCCAGCATAAGTAATCGAGAGAGAGAAACTGCACTTGCTCAAGATGGAAGCTGCAGTCTATTTTTTTCATATATAACCTAATTTCAGAAGTGGCTGTTCATCATTTCTCTCATATTCTGTATCTCAGAAGGAGACAGTCATGTAGGAGACATGCAAGGGGAGGGGATGGCACAGGGCATGAATACTAGGAAGGAGGGAACATTGCAGGGGTCTTCTAGAGGCAGCCTACCACAAAGTACACGTGACAAAATATTGCTCTGTCATTTTGAATATAATAAACTTACCAGAAATGGCTACATGTAGCTTGGAGGTCAAGAGAAATAAAGGGAAAGTGGCTTAGCACTTCATATACATAGGATACCATCCAGAACAACTTGTTTCCCACCTTGTTTGACTTCAGAGTGTGTTCTTGTTCATGTTTATTAAAGATTATTGTTGAGAACAATAAGCTACCACTTAAGCATCACATTGATAGCATTGGTATTAACCAGTGACTTCCATTTTTAAAACATATTTTATGAGATGATTTAGTCCAAATACCTGGTGATATCCAGTGAGAGGAATAGAAATGAATAGAAGAAGCAACTGTATTTCAGTTATCTGAAGTTATTAATTATGGGAAATCATTTGATGTAGTATCTTTTTAAAAAAATCAAGTAAAAAGAAGAGAACTATTATCTTCTTTTTTTATTATTGTTTTTTACTTCAACTCTTTTTTAAAACAATTTCTTGAGTATAGCTCAATGCAAAAGAAGAGAAAAACTTCCTACTTTAATTGTTCAGTTTGATTTTATTAATTGAAATATCAATACAATAGAAACAACTGGAATATTTATATGGTTGCCACATTTCTTGATATCTTGGAATTAGCCACTGCACATTCAGGCCTGAAAATGGCTCTTAAAGAGAATGACTAACAAGGGAGAACAGCTAATGGAATGTGTGGAAATTATTCTTTCTAGGATTAGGAAATCCTAGAAATTAGGGAATTAGGAAATCCCTAGAAATTAGGAAATCCTAATCAGGGAGGAGCAAACTTAAGTACCATGGAAAGTTCATTCTCTCTACTTCCTGAGCGGTGCATTTTTCTGGGAGAGAATGGAGAAAACATTCAGAAATAGCTACAGGTGACAAGAGGAGTCACCCCTATGGAAGGACAGTGGATGCCTCAAAAATCAAGGCTGCATGGAGCACAGAGCCTCAGATCATGGCCCCCATCTCAGGTGAGAAAAAACCAGACTCTCAACAAGTTGCTCAAGGTCACATGGAAGTTAGTGTCGAAGTTGCCAGCAAGTAGAAACTCCCTCACTTTCCAGTATCCCCTGCAGTGCATCACAATCACCAGCTACCCTGAACATTCCAGCTGCCTCTTTATCTGGCTGCTTTCCGATCATCCTCCCTCCACTTCCCAGATCTGAGTCGGAAAATCTCCAGTACGTAGGCTTCTGGATCAGACCTACTGCACTCTTTGCCTCTGCTTTTTACCTCTGCCAACCATCCCAGACCTAAGAATTTATTAACTCAGTGACAGCATAATTCCTTTAAAAAATGCAGACATTGAGCATACACAGATTTATACCCCTGTATCTTCTCAGCAAACAGGAACCTGTAGCTAATGATTGACTGTTCTGCACTGAATGTGCAGAGTGCTCCAGTAGAAAGCCATGGAAGACACATTTGGGAAGAGGACAGGCATTTCTGTTCCCTTCTCACATCACGTTGCTGCCTTTTTTACTGTCTCCATTTTTCCATTTTTAGGTTTTTAATCTCTATTGTTCTATTTGTTTGATATTGATTGATAACTTGTTATACATACTGGGAAGGAGAGATTCTTGTGCAGCTGATTTGGGAATCCAGCTTCATGGAAATCTTATAGAATAGTCAGTAAGACTTCTGACCCAGAATGTATAGGTTCAAATCCAGGCTGAGTCTCTTATTAGCTGTGCAAATCATGGGAGTTCCTCCTCTGCTATTGTGAAGACTGAGCAAATATGTAACCGCTTTTAATAGGGCCCGTTAAGAGTTAGTTATTCTAACTGGCCTATTATTGCAAATTGCCCTATAAATTTAGACAATCCCTGGGGCTGGGGAGGGACATAGATCTGAGCTGAGTAGATCATTGGCTGAGATTAGAACACTGAATCACAAAATAATCATGACTTTGACTTTACCTAGAAAGAAAGAAATGGCATTTTTTTGTTTTGTTTTGTTCTTAGGTAGGAATGAGTATATGAAGTAGGAATTAAGGTGCATCATAGAAATATATTTTTAAATTACTGTTGTTATCTGAGTTTGTAAATTGTGAAAAGATTACAGTTACTAACCATATAATCACAATGTGGTAGAGTAAGACCTTAACTGGGAATGCAGTAGAAAGTTCAAATGCAGAATAAAAGATGTCTTCAGGGGAGATATAACTTTGCCAATACCAAACAAGACTAAGGGGAGACACAGGGCAGGAGATCCAGGTGAAGAGGATCCCTTTTGTTCAGCTCAAGAAGTGACAAAGAGATTGGCAATCCCAAAATGGGCATGTTTGGCAAGGCTGCAGATGGTACCTGGAAGGAAGTCTGTTAAGGATAGGTAAAGAATGGCCAGATCATGAGGGGATTGGTAAAGCTGTTAAGAAGCTGGGACTTGACTGAATCATTGGTGTTGAGTCTTTAGAGGTTGATAGGGTTTGTCTTTGTGTCCCTACCCAAATCTTACTTTTAACTGTAATCCCCATAATTCTCATGTGTCAAGGCTGGGACCTGGTGGAGGTAATTGGTTCCTGGGGGCTGTTTCCCCCATGCTATTATGAAAATGAGTGAGTCTCATGAGATCTGATGGTTTTATAAGCATCTGGCATTTCCCCTGCTGGCACTCATTCTCTCTCCTGCTGCCATGTGAAGAGGTGTCTGCTGCCATGACTGTAAGTTTCCTGAGGAACTATGAGTCAATTAAACCTCTTTTCTTTATAAATTACCCAGTCTCAGGTATTTCCTTTTCCTTATAACTATATGAGAGCAGACTAATACAGGGATTTAAGCAGGAGATTTATAAAGTCACTTGAACTTTAAATATTTAAGTTTTATTTCTCAGTTTTCTTTTCCCAATGGACAACTCTTCTCATTGTCTACATAGATATATAAAATATATATGGTTATATAACATATATATATATATATATATATATATATATATATATATATATATTTCAGTAGAGCATTGTATGGAAGAGGTATAAAATGAAAGAAGGGAAGAGTATCTATAGTAGGTAAAGAGAAAGATTTATTTTACTGAAAACAACACAATCTTGTGGGTTTTTTTTTTGTTTGGTTTTTAATTTCCACCTCTGTTCAACCAGTGATTTTTGCAAAAAGGCGAGCATTCTTTGACTTTTTGAATCTCCAAAGGAGCTATTGCCAAAAGGAACTGAGAAAAAGAGAGCTTGAGTCCTCAAGAAAAGAATGCATTGGTAGAGAAAGAAAAGAAAGTATTCCACTCTTATTCCCCAAAGAAAGCTTCTTTTCCAGCTTTGACTTGTTTTTCACTCTCTTGTTCTTTCTCCCAAGCATACAAACACATATATATTTTTTACATGAAGCATTTGTAAAACATTTGGTTCCAGAGATATTCAAACACATTGAGTAAAGTGATTGCCTAATATCTTGATTTTCACTCTCATATTCTATAAGAAGACCTTGTAATCATTCTATGATGATGAAGAGAAACAGAAGAATTTAAGACCAGAAACAAAGCTGCCTCTTAATCCTTGAACCATTTCTAACTCTATTTTTGGAATATACTCATAAAGAAATGGAAGTGGATCTCTCTAGAGGGGTCAAAAATGATTTGTGGAAAACATTTAAGAGGTTGGAATGGACATTCCAAACATCTCTAGTTTATAGTTGTACATTCTTTTTAAAAGGACAGAAAAATCTTCTTTGGAAGAGAGTGGATCATTCAAATATGCTCAGTAGTCATACAATTTTATTATCAAATTTGAGTGACTCAGAAAGTATGAAAACCCATGGGGTAGAAGAGGGAGAGGTCAGAAGTTTCTTGTTGCCTGTGACAATCTCTCCTTGTCTTCGCTGCATGTGAACACTGAAAACAGCAAGGGACCCTCATTGTCTCAAAGCAAATATCTATGAAAATCGATTGTTATATTTACTGCTCATTTAAGATGTAAATAATGTCATTGATTTTACCTTAATATTCTTTATTTTAAAATTTTGTTTATAAAAAGTTCTCTCTTGTATCTACCTATGTGTTTCTCTATTTGTAGCTTTCTAAGTTTTCGGTTTAACCAAGTTCTCCCAACCCTGAGTCCATAAAGTCTGACATTACTCAATCTTACATCTTCAATCATAATTGTTATGAGGTGTCTAAATTATTCTATATTGCTTTGTAAATACTCTCAAGGGTTTAATGGATAGTTCAGTTAACCAGATTATACCTTAAGTATGTTTGAACTGAAGAGAGTTATCCAGTCTTCAAGTGTACATGCCCCCAACAAGTCTTTTGACCCAGACAAAATGTTACATGGAACATCAGTGCAACCAATGTATCAACAGATAAGCATATAATTCCTTTCTTCTGAACCAAGGAGAAAAGACTTAGGATCCTGCCTACTTGGTTTTGACATTCTCATTCTCTTTTCTCAAGGATTGTCTGTAGTTTAAGGCTATTCACGACCCCTTAGGAAAGCACAAATCTGTTTTAACCCATTCATAGTGAATAATCTAAGTTCCAAAGTAGTTGATTTTGTAACATCTCAGAGATAGTGATCACGAAAACTAAGACTTTGACTCAGGGGTTCTAAAGTCAAATTTTGGCTTTTTCAACTTTAAGATCTTGGCTGTAGAAACTGTGTTTTTTATTTATTTTTAGTCTTCTCACTGACTGCAATTATGTTGTGAATATGATATAGGCTATTTATTAATTAGATGGGTATATTTATCAATATGGACAGAGCTGTGTGAACCATTAGTGTTGGGGATTTAAAATTTAAGTACACAACAAAGGTATGAATGAAATTGGGGGACTGACCCAAAAGCAAGGAGAGGGGCTGATTGTAAAAATCTTGTGCATATAGTTCTCAGAACAGTACTAGCACTTCCTAGATTCATGATGATGCACTATGTTCCCAGTAAAATAGGTTCCAAAATATTATATTGCTCATTCTGAGGTATCTCTTTGTAATATAACTTAATTATGCTATCTAAAGTAATAAGAATGCCAATAATATCAGGCATATTCATATCCAGAAATAAGTACAAAACATTTTAAACTCAAGTTTTTATGCCTTTTGGATTACCTACTATTTGGAGATTATTTTTGGACTATTCCTCCTCATGAACACTAATGACTAAGGACTAATGATAAAATTAGCTGATGGGAGAACATCACATGTCATAATAAATTCTTTTTGTCTTTTGTAACAAAGACCACACTCAAATGTTAACTGGTTGAAAAGCAGAAATTACAGAAAACCACAATTACATTTCATCAGAAAAGGAATGTACTCATGTTTTGCACATCTAAACCCAAATGCTTTAAAACAGTAGCCGTACATAAATATACTCCAAAAAAATTTTAAACATAGTGATATAAATATTTTTGGGGCCAAACAATTGTTTTTATCTAAACTTTTCAGGTGTCAGAATTGTAAATATGTTGTGATTACCATGGCACCATTTGGAAATAAATTTGAGTTATTACTATTGAGGCCATGTGTTTTGGATTTTCAAGAAGAGTTCTATCAGAGCAATCATGATTGCCAGTATCCTGTCCTGTTATTAGGCCATGTGTTCCATGAATGTTCACAATTTTTGGTAAGGAAAATATTCACTAAGCTCCCAGTTAAGTTGTTTGGATAATAGATTATCATTCCCATTCTCCCATCTTAGAAGTCCACTCAAGCCAGAGTTTATTCCAAAAGCTCTGATATTCCTCCCAAGACAGTGAGGAAGACAATCTGTACATTCCAATCCATTGTGGGGAAAATATGAGGCATCTATTTCAAACTATAACAACCTCAGAGACTCAGAATTACACAGGGAAAGATGAGCAGATGCAGACCCATTTTCAAACCAAACCTTGCCCTTGTCTAAAGGTAAGTTGTCAGGTTGTCTTTGGTCTTTCACTGACCCAAACCCCTGGGATGATACAAGAAGCCATTTATGTACCCTAGGAGAGGCTTATTAGTGCTTCTGTGCCCTACACCCCATTTTTGTACTTAAATTGCATACAAAGACTGCAGATTCCAAACTGTATGGTTTGATGAATGTCATGCAGCCGGAAAGTGTAAGAGAGGTCAGAGTTGGTTGCCATTGGACTAAGGTTGCCCTATTTTCATGTAAGCGAAAAAGATGACTAGGAAAATATATAACTATTGTTCATGCAGAGCTAATGCTAAACTAATGAAATTTCTTTAAAAAATAACACAACTTGTCAGTGGTAAAAGTTTCATCTGACAGTTCACATGACTTTAAATACTGTTTAGCCACCCACATGTCATAAGCAATATCAGTAGATGAGAAAAATGGTGGCATCTGTTTTTCTTAATATATGTATGTGTCTATGTATGTGTGTATGTGCGTGTCCCTATCTTTAATCCATTTAAAAACTAACGAGTATAAATGTACTGTAAGTAAAGCAATTAAATTACTACTTTTAGAAGCGGAGTCTCATTCTAGGTTGGCCAAACTGGAGTGTAGCGGCTGTCACCATCATTGTTCACCGTAGCCTCAAGCTCCTGGCCTCAAGTGATTCTCCCATCTCAACCTCCCAAGTCATTGGGATTATAGATATGAATTACCATGGCTGGCTCCTAAATAAATTTATTTTTAAACTTCACCAGACAACAAGGGGGGAAATAAACAATACTTGAGTTCAAATGCTTACTTGATTTGGAGTATTTTCCAGATATTTTAAATTTGCCTTTGCCTTGATATATTAGTCCATTCTCACATTGCTATAAAGAAATACCTGAGATAGGGTCATTTATAAAGAAAAGAGGTTTAATTGGCTCATGATTCCACAGGCTGTAGAGAAAGCATGATACTGGCATCTGCTCGGCTTCTGGGGAAGCCTCAGGTCACTTAGAATTGTGGCAGAAGGTGAAGGAGAAATACACATATCACATGGCTGGAAAAGGAGCAAGAGAGTCGAAGAAGGTGCTACACACTTTTATGCAACAACATCTCATGATAACTCACTCATTCACTGTCATGAGAACAGCACCAAGGGGATGGTGCCAAATTATTGATAAAGGACCACCCTCATGATCCAATCACCTCCCACCGGGGCCCACTCCAACACTGAGGATTACAATTTGACATGAGATTTGGATGGGGACACAAATCCAGATCATATCACTTTGTGTGTACCAAGTAGTGGCAATGCCACTGGATGGGATCTTGGTGGATGAACGGTCACTTCCTCCATTAGTTAGTCATTCTCAAAGGTGCTCTACTGTTACAGAATCCTCAAGTGCCCTTTTAACAAGCTTCCACAAGTGGCCTCATGGTCCTAATGCTTTAGGACCCCATTAGCAGAATTTATCTTGGTCTGTGCCTATGCAGCTGGTTACACAGCTGGGAAACCAGACAAAAGAACAGTCAATCAATTCATTTTGGCTATTTTCATGATTACCAGTAATTGCTCCAGCTGTACTGATATATAGTGATCAATATTCATTGTAAAGAGGCAAAAATGGACAGCAAGGATGCCCCTTTGTCTTTTTATTTCACACATGTCATCCTGGCACATATACATAGAATGATTCATTCAATTGGCATCACCTAGCTTCTAATTCTTCCCTTGCAGAATGCCACTATTGACTATCAATGACCATTAAAAACAAAGCAAAACAAAACCGTCTAACAATTGGGTGCCTTAATTAATGCAAAGAATAGTTTGGAGGATAGATGGGTGGATAGAGAGGATGGCAAAATACCAGTGGTCCAACATCTGCAGTGTTTAGATACTCAAAGTTGCATCCCAGCGGGTCAGTTGAGTCCTTGAATCTACCCGAAAACTGGGATAATAAGATGGCTAAGAAAGTGAACTCCAGTGGGAACTCCAAGGAATCCCAACTACCATAGGACAATGAGAGATGCCACCTTGTTCTTATCCTTGGGCTTTGGTCAACCATACCCCTGAAGGACAACTACCCTCTTTCTGTGTCCCCTTTGTCCATATTGAACAAGTTCCTACAGATGGCTTTCAAAAGCCTGTGTGAAGTGTCAGCCTCAAAAATGTAGAGCCTTATTGAGACTATTGCCAGGCCACTCAGAGGTTTCCAATTCATTTTCACAGGGGAGGGAACCAAAAAGGAAAGAAGAGAATCTTCTGGGCACCCTGCTAATTGGCCTTAAAATCTCAGCCCACTTTTATTCTTTTTTTAAGAAGACCAGTGAGTTTTTGCTAACATGACTCCTTGTGTCTTACCTAAGGGCTCCTGGGTCTATTGAATGAAAGATTAAATTTCTATCAGAGCATTTTAAAAATTAGGTGAGTGGAAGAATGAATGAATGATATCAGACCTATGCATAATCAAAAATGTCTCTCTGTAGGTAGAAATATGGAAAGTTTGTGGTTCAAATTTCCTTTTTAAAATAAAATGTAGATTTCGATTAAATGTCATAAATGTGTTCTAGAGAGCAAAACACAAATGCTTAGCCATGCCAAATCTCATTTTTATAAATTGCCTTCACTGTCTCACATTCAGATGCTAATATATTTTTCTCCCCTAATGGAACTCCTCTTAACAGCATTAGTTTTGGCTTTAACTTTTACCTGGACTCAGTGTATGTTCTAAAACAATCGCTTTATCACCTAAGGCTTCAGTTAATTCATTAATAACAAAGGTTTAACCTAGCCTTCTGCAGATGCTAGCAGACTTTAGACCAGACATTACTTATAAGGTGGGGACATAGTAATTAATTTTGCGTTAAGAGCTCTTGAAACACGGCTCTTTACTTCACCCTCTCTCCTCTTCATAATGGAAATTTTCTTCCACTGTAGATTGGAGGCCATGTAACACCAAGTATTCTCAACAAATTGCTATCTGATTCAATTGAACAAGAATGCAATTGGTTATAAGAGAAATGCGTAGTATTAATCCTCATTATTATATAAAACTTTCTTATGACTTACTTTCACGTACATTATTTCATTTTTATTCTCACAACACCTTATAAACTACTAATTAGGTAATGCTCTATGATTTGCACTCTTACAGAGTTTTCAGGCTTTCAATTACAGGGCTGGCCCAGGTTCTACTTGACCCTTTTTTCTTAGTTTGATGTTTACAGAAAAGCTGGTGTTTGGCTTTAGATGTGAACACAAAGAGGAGCAGCAGAGCAGGTTCTGTGAAAGAGCGTGGGGTCTAGGCCTAGCACAGCCTCTTCGGAAATTTGAAGAAGAAAATAATTTTTTCTTTCCAGATTTTAGCTTCATTGGTTTCAAAGTAAAGGCATTTATCCTGATGATCCAGAACCCCTTTCTAGCGCTTCATGATTCTTCGGAACTGATGGCAGAGCATAATTTAAATTATGTGTATTGGCCAGGTATGGTGGCTCATGCCTGTAATCCTGACACTTTGGGAGGCTGAGACAGGAGGATCACTTGAATCCAGGAGTTCAAGACCAGCCTGGGCTTCATAGTGAGATCCTGTCTCTATTTTAAAAAATCAAAAAATTAACTGGGCATAGTGGTCCATACCTGTGGTCCCAGCTACTTGAGAGTCTGAGGTGGGAGGATCACTACAGCCGGGAAAGTTGAGGCTGCAGTGAGCAGTGATTTTGCCACTGCACTCCAGCCTGGGAAACAAAGTGAGAACTTTTCTCAAAAAATGAATAAATAAATTCTAGGTAAGGAAGTTTCAAATTATTTCAAATACTGATCATATTTTACTTTTAAATTAATATTAATATTAATGACTTTCACTGTGGCTAAGTGCTTGGTTTGTTCCTGGTCCTTGGTTTGATTCATGTCACTTCAGCTGGGGTAATAAACAGAAAATCTGGAAGTCTGAGCTGAATGTACCAGGATGCAGAAAGGCCTTTGGTTGGAAGACCATTACTAATATTAATTGGGGACAGGGTATTGCCTTTTAACTCTGTGTGAAACACAATGTTAAAGATTTAATACACTTTATTTCATTTAATTCTTTAGGTAACTCTCAAATGTGCCTACCAATATTCCCATTGTATGGGGAAACTGAAATTTCCCCAAGTAATTTAGATTACTTGTTAAATGCCACACAGATGATGAGGATGGATCTAGGGTTCAAACTTGTGTGTGGCTGATCCTAAAGTCAAAATTCTTTATGATTCTCTACCACTACCTATTGAGAAATTGAAAGGCACACACAAGTACATGTACACATACACATATATACACATACGTATACTCCAGAAAATGTGTCTGTGCAAAAGTAAATAAATGCTTAATTGAGAAATGTGTTGCATATATGGGTGACCTTGTCTGTACTGGTTTTAAATGGTCTAAACAAAGTGACATGCACCTAAGCCTCTCCTTCAGTTGCCAATGAGACTGTATTTGTCTGTTCTCATGCTGGTAATAAAGACATACCAGAGTCTGGGTAATTTATAAAGAAAAAGAGGTTTAATGGACTCATACTTGCCCATGGCTGGGGAGGCCTCACAATCATGGCAAAAGACAAAGAAAAAGCAAAGGTACATTTTACATGGCAATAGGCAAGAGAGCATGCACAGAGGAACTGCCCTTTATAAAACCATCAGATCTCATGAGAATTATTCACTATCATAAGACAGCGAGGGAAAACTCCGCTGCCACAATTTAATTTCCTCCTACTTGGTCCCCCTCGTGACACAAGGGGATTATGGAAGTTACAATTTAAGATGAGATTTGGGTAGGGATATAGCCAAACCATATCATGCTGCCCCTGACCCTTCCCAAATTTCATGTCCTCAATTTTCAAAATCAATCATGCCTTCCCAACAGTCCCCTAAAACTCATTTCAGCATTAACTTGAAAGTCCACAGTCCAAAATCTCATCTGAAACAGGCTCCCTTCTGCCTGTGAGCCTGTAAAATCAAGAGCAAGTTAGTTACTTCCTAGATACAATGGGAGAGCAGGCATTGGGTAAATACACTCATTCCAAATGAGAGAAATTGGCCAAAACAAGGGGTTACAGCCTCCAAGCATGTCCAAAATCGAGTGAGTCCATCATTAAACCTTAAGGATCCACAATGATCTCCATTGACTCCATGTCTCACATCTGGCTCATGCTGATGCAAGAGGTGGGCTCCCACAGCTTTGGGCAGCTCTGCCCTTGTAGCTCTGTGGGGTACAGTTCTTTTCCATGTGGTTTTCATGGCCTGGCATTGAGTGTTTTCAGCTTTTCCAAAAACACTTTGCAAGCTGTCAGTGAATCTACCATTCTGGGGTCTGGAGGACAGTGGCCCTCTTCTCATAGCTCCACTAGGCAGTGCCCTAGGGGACTCTGTATGGGGGCACCAACCCCACATTTCCCTTCTGCACTGCCCTAGCAGAGGTTCTCCATGAGGGCTCCATGCCTGCAGCAAACTTCTTACTTCTTTTTTCTTTTGAGATTGAGTCTCTCTCTATCGCCAGGCTGAAGTGCAGTGGGGCAATCTCAGCTCACTGCAACCTCCGCCTCATGGGTTCAAGTGATTCTCCTGCCTCAGCCTCTGGAGTAGCCAGGACTACAGGTGTGCGCCACCAAATCTGGCTAATTTTTGTATTTTTAGTAGAGATAGGGTTTCACCATGTTGTCCAGGATGATCTTAATCTCTTGACCTCATGATCTGTCCACCTCGGCCTCCCAAAGTTCTGGGATTACAGGCATGAGCCACCACACCTGGCCCAGCAATCTTTTATCTAGATATCAAGGCATTTCCATACATCCTCTGAAATCTAGGCAGAGGTTTGCAAACTGCAATTTTTGACTTCTGTGCAACCGCAGGCTCAATACCACAAGGAGACTGCCAAGGCTTGGGGCTTGCACCCTCCGAATCCACTCCCCGAGCTGTACTTTGGCCCCTTTTAGCCACAGTTGGAGTGGCTGGGACACAAGGCATCAAGTACTTAGACTACACACAGCAGGGGGGCCCTGGGCCTGGCCCACAAAACCATTTTTTCCTCCCCAGCCTCTGGGCCTGTTATGAAAGGGGCTGCCACAAAGGTCTCCGACATCCCCTGGAGACAGCATCTTTACTGTCTTGGTGTCTAACATTCAGTTCCTTGTTACTTATGCAAACTTCTACAGCAGGCTTAAATTTCTCCCCAGAAAGTGGGTTTTTCCTCCTCTATTGCATCATCAGGCCGCAAGTTTTCCAAACTTTTATGGTCTGCTTCCTCTTGAATGCTTTGCCACTTACAAATTTCTTCTGCCAGATACCCTAAATCATCTCTTAAGTTAAAAGTTCCACAGATCTTTAGGGAAGGGGCAAAGTGCTGCCAGTCCCTTTGCATAACAAGCATCACCTTTGTGCCAGTTCCCAAGTTCCTCATCTCCATCTGAGACCACCTCAGCCAGCCTGGACTTTATTGTCCATATCATTCTCAGCATTCTGGTTAAAGCCATTCAACAAGTCTCTAGGAGATTCCAAACTTTTCCACATTTTCCTGTCTTCTTCTGAGTCCTTCAAACAGTTCCAATCTCTGCCTGTCACCCAGTTCCAAAGCTGCTTGTGCATTTTCAGGTATCTTTACAACAGTGCCCTACTCTCTGTGGTACCAATTTACTGTATTAGTTCATTCTCACACTGCTAATAAAGACATATCTAATATTGGGTTATTTATAACAGAAAAAGGTTTAATGGACTCACAGTTTCACATGGCTGGTGTATTAATCCATTCTGCTCTTCAGGAGGGGCTTGCACTCTCCAAATCCTCAGTTATAGACATAACTGAGACTGGGCAATTTACAAAAGAAACAAGTTTATTGGACTTATAGTTCCATGTGGCTGGGGAGGCCTCACAATGATGGCAGAAGGTGAAAGGCACATTTCACATGGCAGCAGACAAGAGAAGAGATCTTGTGCAGGGAGACTCCCATTTTTAAAACTATCAGATCTTGTGAGACTTATTCACTATCATGAGGACAGCATGGGAAAGACCTGCCCCCATGATTCAATTACCTCTCACCAGATGCCTCCTACAACACATGGGAATTCAAGATGAGATTTTGGTGGGAACACAGTCAAACCATGTTATTCTACCCTTGGCCTCTCTCAAATCTTATGTTATCACATTTCAAAACAAATTATGCTTTCCCAACAGTCCCTGAAGTCTTAACTTATTTTAGCATTAACTCAAAAGTCTACAGTCCAAAGTCTCATCTGAGATAAGGCAAGTCCCTTTCACCTATCAGCCTGTAACGTCAAAAGCAAGTTAGTTACTTACTAGATAAAATGGGAGTACAGGCATTAAATAAATACAGGCATTCCAAATGGGAGACATTGGCCAAAACAAAGGGGCTACAGGCCTCATGCAAGTCCAAAATTCAGCAGGACAGTGAAATCTTAAAACTCCAGAATGATCCTCTTTGACTCCATGTCTCACATCCAAGTCATACTGATGCAAGAAGTGGGTTACCATGGTCTTAGGCAGCTCCATCCCTGTGAATTTGCAGGGTACAGCCTCCCTCCTAGCTGCTTTCACAGGCTGGCATTGAGTGTCTGCAGCTTTTCCAGATGCATGGTGCGAGCAAATCTAGGCAGAGATTTCCAAATCCCAATTCTAGACTTCCGTGCACTTACAGGCTCAACACCACATGAAATCTTCCAAGGCTTGGGACTTGCACCCTCTAAAGCCATGGCCCAAGCTCTATATTGGCCCCTTTCAACCATAGCCAGTGCAGCTGGGATTTAGGGCACCAAGTACTTAGACTGCACACGGGGACCCTGCTCAGTTAACAAACCCACTATTTCCTCCTAAGCCTCTGGGCCTGTGATGGGAGAGGCTTCCATGAATACCTCTGACATGTCCTGCAAACATGCCCCATTGTCTTAGGGATTAACATTTGGCTCCTCATTACTTATGTAAATTTCAGCAGCTGGCTGGAATTTCTCTTTATAAAATGAGATTTTCTCTTCTATCCTATTTTCAGCCTGCAAATTTTCCAAACTTTTATGGTCTGCTTCCCTTATAAAACTGAATGCCTTTAACATTGCCCAAGCAACCTCTTGAATGCTTTGCTGCTTAGAAATTTCTTCAGATAATCCAAATCATCCCTCTTAAGTTCAAAGTTCTACAAATCTCCAGGACAGGGTCAAAATGCCACCAGTCTCTTTGTTAAACATAACAAGAGTCACCTTTGCTCGAGTTCTCAACAAGTTCCTCATCTACATCTGAGACCATCTCAGCCTAGATTTCATTGTCCATATCATTAACAGCATTTTGGCCAAAGCCATTCAACAAGTCTCAGGGGAGTTCCAAGCTTTCCCACATTTTTCTTTCTTTATCTGAGCCCTCCAAACTACTCCAACTTCTTCCTTTATCCAGTTCCAAATTTCTAAATTTTTGAGTATCTTTTCAGCAGTGCTTCACTCTACTGGTATCAATTTACTGTATTTGTCCATTTTCACATTACTAATAAAGAAATATCAGAGACTGGGCAATTTACAAAATAAAGAAGTTTATTGGGCTTACAGTTCAAAGTGGCTGGGGAGGTCTCAGAATAACAGTAGAAGGTGAAAGGCACATCTCACATGGCAGCACACAAGAGAAGAGAGCTTGTGCAGGGAAATTCCATTTTTAATATCATCAGATCTCATAAGACTTACGCACTATCACAAGAACAGCACGGGAAAGACCTGCCCCCATGATTCAGTTACCTCTCACTGGATCCCTCCCACAACAGGTGGGAATTCAAGATGAGATCTGTAGTCCTTACATCATGGCAGAAGAGGAAGGAAGAGCAAAGGCATGTCTTATATGGTGGCAGTCAAGAGAGAGTGTGCAGAAAACTGCCCTTTATAAAGTTATCGGATCTCCTAGAACTTATTCACTCTCATGAAAGCAGCATGTGATAAATCTGTGCCCATGATTCAATTACCTCCCACCAGGTCCCTGGCAGGACACATGGAAATTATGGAGTTACAATTCAAGATGAGATTTGGGTGGGGACAGAGCCAAACCACATCAGAGTCAAATTAGCTGCCAATATCAAGTTTCCTTCCTTATTTTTTAATCCCTGCTACCTGCAGTATAACACAAATACAGAGGTGTGAAATATGTCTGATACATTTTTGCATATATCCACCATTCATGAGAACCAGGCTCCTCTTGTAGTAGTGGCCAGAATGTGAAGCATGTTACCTTGAACAAGCTGCTTGCAGATGGCAACCGACTTTATTTGCAATCTGGTGACTTCAACAAAGTAGGGTTTTTTGGTTTTTGTTTTTTTTTTCAAATGACCACCTATTTGGTAGGAAAAAAAAAAACAGATTTCCTTAGAAAACTACTCCTGCACAAATAAAATTATCATGAGTTGATTATTTGAATAACTAGAGCAGAGCAATAAAATTGCCTCTAAGAGTTTATGTATAGTACCCAAATTCCTCTGGAATACATATTCTATACTGAGTAGTTATGATCCATTGACTGACCGGAAACATATCTACCTTACTGTCTTATGACACAGATATCATTCATTTGCTTTAAGAATAAAGATGAGTTTCATTTGAAAGTTATTACCTCTTAGATGACCAAATCTTGACCCAAGATGCCTAATACATACTCTGTCTTTGAAGTATGATAGTTATTTCTCCATCTGTATATCTTTAAAAAAAAATTCTTAAAAGTCTGTCTAGTTAATACAGAGACTAAGCTTCCACAATGTAAATGTGCCTCATTAATCAACTCAATTATTTGGGGGAGTAACGAACATTTTGCTATTTGACATCTAGTAGTGATTTACAGTAACAGGAATTCCTAGTTTACAGAAGTGCACATATATAATTTGATTCCTTTTGGTGTACAAAAAACAATCTCCTTGCTGCTTTTCTTGGAAAAAAAAATGGTGGGAGCAAGGGATTTATCAGAGTGGCGTTAGACCTTAAACTTCATGTAGATTTATAAGTAACTAACCAGCTTAGAGCAAAATGTTGTGTGAGCTTTGTAATGTGTAAAATCTGGTATTTATATAAGCTCTCAGGCTGGCTCAGTACCAGTTACTGGTGAGTGATATCTAAACATAAAATAATTTCTACATAAACTGTGGGTTTGTAAAACTGTAAGCACTATATTTGTGTGTAGTCTGAAAGAAGGTATTCTTCGAAATAGATTATTGGTGTAGGGCATGATTCCACCCACTGTACTTTTGTGAGTTTTTCTTCTCTTTTTTCTTTCTTGGAAGACTGATTAGGGACTTGGGTCTTTACCAAAAAGTCAACATGTACTTATACAAAACTCGATATGTGATACACTGACTAAAATGAAGTTTCTGATTTACTTTAAGTCGACCTTGCTACTGTGCAATGAAAGCTTTAAATGAATGCATAATCATTAGGAATGTGTGGGCTCCAAATAAGCTATTAGAGTACAGGCAGGCTTCTTGGTAGGATTATCTTACCAACAACACAATGCTATGTTAATGATTAAATATATGGGGAAAAAAGTCACTGGCTAGAGGCGGAAAGAAAAATGAGATTAGAAAAGATTTTCAAATCATGCAAATTAAGCATTAATGGGTAGTTGTTTAGTTTTAAGAAATGCAATACTGTCTTCTACAGTGGGAAATGAAATTAGGTATTTATCCCTTTTAACAAATTCCACATGTAATGAATAAACATGTCAGTGGAGCAGTTATGATGCTTTTTTGAAGAACTCTTTCAAGACGCCTTTGTATAGTCAAACTTCTTTACGGTCCTCTTGTTAGAGTCACTTCTAGCCATTGAAAGTGGCATTTGACGTCTAGAGAAAGAAAAATCAAAACCAGAAGGCAAAAGTAGGGATGAGGTGGTTGAATAATAGTGGCAAGAAGAGATGCCACCCCATACATGACCCTGAATCTGAGGCAAAAAGACAAGCCCAGTGGTTTCTCTCTAATTCCTATCCACATCCTACTAGCTGAGGCCAAAACTAGCAAGACACTTCCTGGTGGTTAGTTCTTTGGAAAGAGAATGCTTTCTTGCTGCATCAGTGGTGACTGCTACTGTTGCAAATGACAGAATCCCATCTGAAAATGGCTTAAGAAAAGAAAAGTAATATATTATCTCATCAAATGAAAATCTCAGGGGAATGGCTGGCCTCAGGAATTTGTGATTTGGAATTCATACATTTTCATCATGAATCAGTTTCTTCCTATCAACGTTCTCTTCCTTGCACTGTGTTGTCTTCATCTTCAAACCACACATGGTGATTCTCAGAACTCCAGGCTCACATTCAGTACATACCCTGAGAGCCAAGCAAATTTGGGCTTCAGTCCTGCACATGTGTGCTTTTGTGGGCCCAAATTTTACAAACACAAGAAGCTCAACCTTACTCAAGACACCAGAGTACTTCCTCACTTATAGTTCTGAACCGAGCTCTGGCCCAATGCAACGTATAACCTAAGCATCTCTTGTGACTAAGTCTCTTTAGACCCCAGGGAAATGCTTCTTTCTGTAACCCCAAGACAATGATCAGTTGCTTCCAAAGTCTGCATCTGAGATAAGGCAAGGGTATGTGGATTGGTAGGCTGCTGACGTAAGAGGTGGGCACTTCTTTGTAGTCAGGGACAATTTGAGCAACAGATGCACTTAAGTAGGAGGGAAGAAACATTCATCAACTTGTCAAATCTTTTCAGAAAGCAGAAATGGAATACTTCTTCCATAACAAGATATCCTTCCCAAGTGGTGTGTCTGCTCATTTTATTGCTTCTCTTTGTATTACCATCCATAATTCTGGAAGAACACATGACTTAACACCATTCTTACAATAGTTAGACATAGTGACTGAGAAATATTTTGCAAGAGTAAACAATTCGATTATTCTTAAATTTGTACCTATTTAGGTTCAGATAGAACATAAATGAGGTAGTATACAAATTTTTTACAAAGGCCGCTGGGTGGACATTGAATGCTAGAGTATACATAGTTTTATTTCTATGGAAGGTTTCATAAGATTTAATTAAGTTTCAAAAAAATAAGATAAAAGTTGATTTTATTTAAGTACTTTCATTTAAAACTGTGTAAAAGTTAATTCTAATTTATCTTTTAATTTTGTTAAATATTTTGAATATTTTAGAAAAAAGTGAAAATCACAATAAAATTAACTTTGTTAATTTTAAATTTTAATTTATACTTTTTATTAAGATACACTCAGATATGATATACTTTGGTTACAGTTACATATTATCCTTAACATTTTAGATCATCAAGAATAACATAACAAGTAATATTTTCTTAATTTCTAGTCATATAAAAATAGCAGAATTAAGCCTATTTAAAAAATTTTACCAACATGAAGGTGTGGCTGTGCCAAGATAGAAAACTAGTACATGTTTTATTTAATCATTTACTATGTTGAGGTGTAACTTTAAAATACATCTAATGTATAAGTCTCTATTTGTATCCCTAGTTCAGGCTCTGCAAACATTTAGGGAGGGTCTGAGCAAACCATTTCAACACCAAGCCCAGCAGAAGAAGTGGCCCTAGAAAGCAGTGAAAGACATTTTGTTCAAACATAAAGTTCTGGAATTGAATTTCATTGGTAACAATTGGCCTCACGTAGTCAAATTTCTATTCTGTCAAAGACCTGATTCATACTGCAGTGAGACAGTAAGCGAGTGGACCAACAGTTTTAGGAATCTTTAAGTTTTATAGACTTAAAAAAAATGTGAACATTTCTAACACATGATTTTAGAAAAAAAATAATTTGGCTGAAAGGTGAAGATACAGACCTTAAACTATGCTTCCAGACACCACCTGTAGAGATTTATTTTCAGTTAAGGAAGTTTTGTTTTGGTAGGCAAAGGTTAAAATAAAGACTAGGAACAAAAAACCTAGAAATGATTCCCACATCCTAATGGTTTTACTTGTAACTTTCTCCGTAGGTCACTCTCTGCCCGAAAGACTGCCTGCTCCTGTGTAGACACAGAACAAATAGCTAGATGTTTCTTTTACTACACACATAATCAAATTATCTCTAAGCATAAAAATCAACGTTAATAATTTAGAAATACAACCCAGAAAGATATCTGATCTTAGATAGCATACAATAAAAACAGTTTCAAAGGGCCCAAAATCAAAGTGAAACTTATTTATCATTATAATACCAGTTATATGTTTTAAAGTTTTCTATATATTTTTTTCAAAATGCTCTAACATCCATCATCTTATTTGATGGCAATTTGGACAACGTAGCAAACTACACTGATTTCGTTTTCCTTTTCAATTGAAGGATAATGTTGCCCTAAGAAAGATGGTGGGGCATTTCCTTAGTTTTCTCTACAGTTGAGTAGTTTTTAGCTTTGTGAATGTTTGTAAATGTTTTGATCCACATGAATGTAGTCCAAATGGATGCATGGCAGGGGTTGAAGTGGTTTCAGCAACAATGTTATTTTATTTTCTCATATATAAATAACTAGCCATACCCTCTTTCAACTAAGCGACAAGTATTGGTACCTAAACTGACAAGATAAACTACTACTTGTTTAGTCGTATCCTATGATCTTATGGCGAAGATGAATCATTTCCACTTTCATAATGTGGAATTGATCAGAAACCGGTCAAAATTAAAACAAAAGTGATCATTTTCATTCATAATATCACAATTATTGCTCTTGGTCTATTTTGGTTATGTCTAGTGCCACTGAAGACTAACTAAATGAAAAGCGCAAAGAACTTGGAAAGGACAACTTACTGGAGGTTGTTGGTATTAGACAAATACTAACAAGAGGGCTTGACATCACATAACTAATATCAGTCTTTAAGGGTGACAGATAATCCAGTTGGGTTCTTTGGCCTTTCAGATCTTCCAAGGGGCATATTTACTCCAATGACCAGGGTGGGTGCAACTCTTTAACCTACCTAAGTTATATATGAATCACTTCTCTTTATGATTGAAATCAGTGTTTACATTGATAAAAGCTTGTTTCTTTGAAGGGCAAAGATCACTGGATTCATTCATGTATTTACTCATTCTCCCAGGAAACATTTCTTGAGCAGCATGCTCTTCAGCTAAGACCATCATTCCTCAGGTAAGTCACAGGCACTAAAGCTAGGTCAATAGGGAGCTGTTCTAGAGGCACCTTACTCACCCATATCCAAACCCTGGCTTTCAGAAGAAAGTAAAGACTTGGGCTGGAACCATGTGCATAATATTCCACTGAAGTTGAAATTTACTTGGGGTTTCTGTCCACACAACCCTCACAGAGGATCTTTCCAATTCACCTTTTACCTCTTCACTATCATCTCATCTCTCAAAAAGGATTCTGGAGTTGCTTCCAAATCTCACACTAAGAAGGTTACTGTCAACCAAACCTGTCATAACCGTGATTTGTAAGTGAAACCATTAACATGATTTGTAAGTGAAAGGAGACATTACCAGCAACAACAAAAAAATGGCCTTTGGTTTCAAGTGTTTTTTTATTTTTTGTAAAAATAATAATAATAAAAACATTAGCTAGGTATTTAATATGTTAAAAAATCAGTTAAGATGTACTGTTTAGCCAATTTATTTACTTTTTGTATTAATTTTCTTGGCCTGTTATACTTCCTACTGGCCAAGGACACAAAGTCCCTCCTCTAGCCCTTAATTTCTTAACATAATTGCTTTCAAAGTAAGTACCAGAATGGTTGCCTTTGTGTACACTATCATTTCGCTGGAACCAGGTGGGAAAATTTGTCTTTGGACTCTATAATGGAAAATACTAAATGGGCTCATTTTTAAATGACAAAAGCATTTATCAAAAAGATATGAGGATACTACAAGTAGAAGCCTCAAAATTGGTGTTTATAAAGTAGGGGACCTCACACCAACATACTTCATTTCTCAGATCTGCCTCAGCTCCTTTCTCCATAGGCACCACCAGCCTCCCACTCTTGTCTCCAGGAGCACAGAGTTTTGCATAGGCGTGGGCTCAAGGCCAGTAGCAACAGAGACTGGTAGACACTGACTGAGCAGCTGCCTGAGAGGTCAGACAGTGTCCAGTCGATTGCTCTCAAGGCTGCGCTGTGTTTCTCTGCCATTGTGGCACACGGTCACCTTGAAGCACTTTCAATACACTTCTAGTGTGTGTGAAGATGACCCTCTTCAATCAAGAAAATTTGGGAGTGAGATTTCGCTATTAATTCAAGTAATCTCATAATGTAAAAATGCGACTGTGTTGAGTCAAAGTTCACAGTTGCTGTCTAGCTATGACTCCAAAAAAAAGCCTCCAGCACAGTGTCTCATCCATGATAGCTGTTCGGTACATAACTGCTGTCATCATTTTTCTTATTAGAGGAGGCAACACACTGTGGAATATCTTCACCAATTCCAGGCAACTGGGTGGCTGCTGACTCACAAAAGGTGAATGGAATGAGTAAAAGCAATCTATTTTGGCTTAAATAAACTTGTATTTGCATGGTTGTTCTAGGCTTCTCTTTAAGTGACCCCATCTTTCTTCATTCCAGACAATCTCCTCTATCCCTCAGCTCTACCTCCATTCCATAACACACTCCTGCACATACACATATACACTCACACCACCACTACAGCCACTACAGACAACAAAATAATCCATTTGGCTGAACTCTCTCAGCCTGTGTCTCAGTCATGATCTTTCACTGTCCTTGGGTCACAACATATTCGTACATCTCTCAGTTCCCCAGAACAGCCTTAGAAGCATCTTGTTCCTTAAGCATTTCCCGGGGTTGCAGGATACCACCCTTGCACACTTGTAGGTAATCCCACAGACTCCAAGAATGTCAGAATGAAAAAAAGTAAGTTCAAATCAATGCTCTCCATTTTCCACCAGGTTTTCACAGTTTTGTACAAAACAAAAGACCTTTTCTTTAATGTCAGTTGAGACATAGTGGGGACTTGTTTTTTCAGGATTGTGGACCTCTGACCTATTTAGGCAAGAGATAAGTAAACAGAAGATGAAAGAAAAGTGTACAGAACCTCTCCAGACCCAAGGGATGTCCCCAAGGCAAGAAGTTCCTTTGGGGAGACTAAAATCTGCCCGTGCTGCCTGTGCAAAAGGAGGCTTGGGGGAAGGGGAGGGAGAAGGGAAGTTGCTCGCCTTGTACTCAAAGCTGGAGCCAGGCATGCGCTTTAACTTTGCTCTGTTGCTTTGGGCTCACTTATGCGCCCAATTCATCCCGCTTCCATCAGTTGCAGATCAATTTCCAAATTGTTCTGGGAAAGCCACATAATGAAAACTTGTCAGTGAAGAAAAATGACTACCGTCAGTTCTAGCCCTGACTCGTGACTGGTTACTAGTAGGAGCTTAATGTTCCTAGGCTCTCCCTTAGTGGAATATCATATATACCACCCTTCTAATGCATTTAGTGGTGTGAATTAGCTTTTTGAAACTGCAGGAGAGCCTATAATTTAAGGACTCAGGGCCATAACCACAGCAAAGGAAAGGATTAGGGTTAAAAATAGAATGGTCCAAAAATACCACTGGAAGCATTTGTACCTAGTATCAAGATTTTGCCAAGAGAAAGAGCAGCCAGTATACACTCAACACCTCCTCAGAGAACATTAAATTCAGAAATACAGCTTTAGGTTTGTCGATAGAATACATAAAACCCGACATTCTATGGCTATAATTAAATCAGTTTAAAATCCCAATCTAAAACACAATAACACATTTTTCAGATCATTTTGTCATATGAAGAGGATAGGAACACTTTAAAAGTGCATATTTTGAAATTTTATATTTGAGCTAGTTGGTGAGTTCTGCCAGTACATAGGTAAATTGCTTACAGGTGCAATTTCATTGTATGCAAATGAAGTTATTTCTAACTCCACCTCAACAGGCAACTAGCAAATGTTGGAGGAGTTATTGTGAATTGAGTGTGGGAGGTGCTTCATGGATCTGCTCTCATTAATAAAACATATTATGTAAAGCAAATCAGTTGTTTGCTAGTCCTGATGGCAGAGTCAGAGGACAGAGCTGGGAGATACAAGGTGCCTTCTTGCATAAAAAGAAGCTATAGGTTTAGGGTCTTTACTAAGAAAGAATAAACCCAGTCTACAAATTTGATGATAAATGCAGTATAAAACATATAAGATTCTCTCAATAATTGTAGGCAAGATTCTAGTTTCCTAATTTTCTTTGACCTGGTTATTCCTACTGATTGCATCATACTAAAATGTGTTGAAACGCCTTATTTAGGGAGTTAACCCTAACTGTTAATTGCAACAGTCTCCTAACTGGCTTCACATTTTCCCTCTTGTTCCCCTACTGTTACCACACAGAAATAAATCAAACCACACCTTTCTACTGCTCATTAACATCCAGCCTCTTACCTTGTGTTTGCAGTGCCTGAACTTGCCCCTGACTCCTTCTTCCAGATTATCTCCCATTGTCTTCATCCTCACTCCCTCATTTCTAGCCATCCTGGCCCTTGTCATATTTCTAAGAGACATTGAGCTAGTTTACACTTGCTTTTTTCTCAGCCTGAAATGCTCTTCCCCAGGTATTTTCACACAGCTTTCTTATTTCATCCAAGTCTTGACCAACTGTTACTTTCTCAGGGAGGCTTTATTTGGCTTTTCGAAGAAAGAGCCGTTCTGCCACCTATTCTCCCCCTCTAACACCTTACCTGTCTTTTTTTTTTCTCCTTTACAGTACTTATCACTACTAGACATTAAATAACAGATGTATGTTATCATTCAATATTATCTTTATCTCCACTAGAATGTCAAATTCTTAAGGGAGGAACCTGCTCTTATTTTTACTCACCACTGTATTCTTACCACTTGGAAAAGTAAGAATCGTAACTGTTTGTTGAAATGGTGAAACATCCATAAAGAGTGAGAAAAGAACTCTGAAAGAAATAGGTACAAACTAAAATGTTCACAAAAATAATCCATCAAGTTGTGCCTTGCAGATTCGCCAGATCATAAAAATCATTTCGGTAGCTTAAAACAAAACAAAAACAACAATGTGAACTCTTGGGACCCATCTCAGGCTTAGTGATTTCAGGACTTCAGAGGAAGGCCCCTCTGTCTTAACCTGCTCAGACTGCCATACCAAAATTCCACAGACTAAAGGCTTAAAAAAATAGAAATAAATTTGTTCACAGTTCTGGAGGCTGGAATTCCAAGACCAAGGTGCTTATAGATTCAATTTCTGGTGAGGCCTCTCTTTCTGTCTTGCAAGCAACACTTCTAGCTCTGCCCATATTCACATGGCTGCTTTGTGCATGTACAGAGAGAGAGAGAAATGTGACGTCTGCTCCTCGTATTATAGGGACACTAGTCCCATAGGAGTAGGGTTTCACCTTTATTCCCTCATTTAACCTTGATTACCTCCCTAAATGCCCTATTCTCAAATATATATTATAGGTTAAAGCTTCAACATATCATTTTAGGGGGACATAATTCAGTCCGTAATGCTCTTAGAAACTGTATTTATGACAACATCCAAAGTTCCTAGGTAATTTTTATGGCCAGGAAAATCTGTGCAGCAGTACTTAAGAATGAAAACAACCACCCCTGGCCATATGGAAAAAGAGTATTGTGGTTCTTTGTGTTTAAATCAGTCTTACAATATGGGGAAATATCCTGAGAAAATGATTTTGAGATTAAGCTAAGGTTTCCAGTGTATTGAAAGAAGAACTATAAAGATATGAAGGATAGTAACCAAATCCTAACCTTTTTTTTTTTTTTTTTTACTTTAAAAGTTTCTGGAAAAAGTTAAAGTTCTTCCTCAGTTTTACTGGGATTTACCTAAATGGTCTGTTGATTGAAGAATCTAAGCAGGGTGTCAGTGATGGGGGCCGGAGGCAGATAATTTCTAGGCAGGAAGGGGCAGGTCCCTGGCAAAGCACCATGCTCAAGCTGAAAATCCTGAGACCAAGGCCTAAAGTGAGAACTTATATCCCTGTTTTCCTGCTTGAATGTTGCCTTTCCCTAAACCACGCATGGCCCCTCCTTCGGATCACAAGGTCAGAAGACTGAGACCATCCTGGCCAACCTGGTGAAACCCCGTCTTTACTAAAATTCAAAAAATTAGCCAGGTGTGACGGTGTGTGCCTGTAGTTCCAGCTACTTGGGAGGCTGAGGCAGGGGAACTGCTTGAACCTGAGAAGCGGAGGTTGAAGTGAGCTGAGATCATGCCACTGCACTCCAGCCTGGTGACAGAGCAAGACTCCGTCGTCTCAAAAGAAAGAAAGGAAAAACCTCCAGAACTCAGCCGACAGAGAGGAGAAGCAGCTGGGTGTTGGAGGCTACAGCTGGATGTCAGAGAGAAGTGGCTTGACTTCAGAGGGACAGCCTGACAACATAACTTTGGAGAAGAATCCAGCAGGAAATGGCTGAACTTCAGGGGAAGATTACCTTCCCACTGCATCCCTTTTTCAGCTCCCCTTCCCACTGAGACCTACTTTCGTCAGCCAAAAAATCCCCTGCATTTACCATCCTTCAATTCATTCATGCAACCTCATCTTTTCTGTATGCTGGACAAGCGCTCAGGAGTCACGAGTGTGGATACAAACTTGTCACCCTGGCCCTTTGCCCTTGCTGGTGGAGGGCAGCCACCTTGTATGAAAACGCAGAGGGTCCACTGAGCTGGGCTTGCACTGAGTTTGCTCCTGCCAGCACCCAAAAGTGCTCGCCTGGCTTCTGCACCCACTCACCTGCATGCTCCCTTCCATGAGGGGTGGAATGTAGTGGGTCCCAGTGACTGGAATTTGCCCCTGCCATCCTTGAAGCAGCCAGCTGCTTCTAGCACTTGTGCACTCCAGTTTCACGTACATGCTCTCTCCAGCCTGAAGTTGAGAGTTGCAGGGCTGAGTAAACAAGGTATCCCTTTCACAAGTCCTTCTTCACTAGAGTGACAAGGGTGGGGTGGGTAGACAAGTATTGTTTTGATCTATGTATTAAGGTGTCTGGTCCAGTTTAGGCCAGCTTACGACTTCTATTGTAAATTCAATTTAGAGCTTCCCTCTTCTCAGGCCTGGATTTAGAGAGGGAAGGGGTTGTGATTTGCCCTTTCACTGTTTGATTTTTCCCTGTTTTTTTTTTTTAATTTGTTTTGTTTTTTTCATTTTTGTCTGGTAGGGGAATTTCTGGCCCCATCCCCCAGCCATGTGGAAAGAGCCCGACTCCTGATAGGGAAAGCCCTTCCCCCGCAAGGAGGCCACATGGAAAGTGCTTAACTTCCTTATGTGACTCAGCACAACGACCCCGGCTGAAGGAACTCCAGCTCCCTTCCGCCTAGCAACCACCTAACCAATCACCACCTG
>PVKP010024184.1:0-35310 GCA_004027715.1 Plecturocebus donacophilus | reverse complement strand
TTCTTTGCATTGGGTTAGAACATGTTCTTTTAGCTCACAGAAGTTTCTTATTATCCACCTTCTGAAGCCTGATTCTGTGAGTTCCTCACACTCATCCTCCGTCAAGCCTTGTTCTCTTGCTGATGAGGAGCTGCGATCCCCTGTAGGAGGAGAGGCATTCTGATTTCGGGTGTTCTCAGCCTTTTTGCACTGGTTTCTTGCCATTTTTGTGGATTTATCCACCTGTCGTCTTTGTAATTGCCGACTTTCAGATTGGGTCTCTGAGTGGACGTCCGGCTTGTTGGTTACGCAGTTTTTTCTGTTTCTTAGTTTTCCTTCGGGGGGCGCCCCTTCCCCACAGAGCTGGGCCTTCCCGGGTTCAGCTGTGCTTGCTCTCAGTCAGCGCTTCCAATTGCTGTTCTCCTTGTGGGGATGGGACCAGCCGAGCCCTACTAAAAGGGCATCATACACTCCACACTGAGAAGCGCTGCGCTGGCCAAAAGAGTCGCGCTGGCGACCCAGGTGGCTCCTTCGCCGGGAATCTCCCAGTCTGTGGGCATCAAAAATTCGTCTACCATTGCAGCATCCACTTGCTCTCTGCACTTTCACTAAGAGCTACAATCCTGAGCTGCTGCTATGTGGCCATCTTGGATCTCTCTCTAGAGGTTTAATTTGAACTTCCTCCCCCATCCACCCTCTTCCCACCCCTTCTAGAACTTAGGACTAGTATATTTCACTGTGCCTATACACAGAGAAATATGGACAGTCCTCCATGGGCTGTATGAAATCTGTGAGTGAGAAAGGGTCAGATCTCTGAGAGGATGCTCCAACCTCACTCACTAATGCTGCTATAAGGAGTGGAAGAGTAGTTTTAGAGGGGGACAACTCACAGGTGCATGTCTTGTAAGGCACAGGGACTCTACCTTAGAGTAATCATGACCAATAAATACCTCTGTTTCTGACTAATATGATTAGCAACTCTTTCTATTTTATGAAGGAGAGCTGCTAGGGAGGTGGACAGAGACATGAAGGGCAAATATATGAATGTAGTTTACTCTTTATTAGTAGTTAATGGTTATGTCACATTAAAGCATTGTCTGTAACAAATATTAATATTTCTCCAGGTTCCCTAACCTATTGGTACAAATAAAACAACAGAACAGCCATACTGAAATTTTATTGGTTAAATGCTTATACCTGATAATACAAAACCTCCATTCCCCTGATCATTGTCTCTAAGTATTTTTGGAAGCAGCTAAATCATGTGTGTGGCACTCCTTTAGCATCTGTGCCGTCTATAGTTGCTCAACAAGGGGCTACATCAACTTTTCCTGCTTCCTCATCAGGAGCAATTGCCTTTTAATGTCTGCTTGTGTTCTAAAGGTGTCAGCATTTCCTGGTAGTTTGCAGTGGAGTGAGGAAGAAAGGCTCTTTTCTCTTAGATTTACACTGTGCTAGCAGCCCATGTCAATGTTGCTTGACCACATGTGGTTCATCAAACGATCTCTCCATAAAACTCTCTTCATCTAGAACCCAAATGTGTGTCCAGGCTCATGGAGATATTGGTTGAAGTAACAGCCATCATTTAGTGTCAAAAGAGGTAAAGTAATTCTTGTTAAACAGTATGAACAAGAATTACTTTACCTCTTTTGACACTAAGCTTTTCTCATAGGATGAAGGTTGTTACCCGCCTGCTGCTTTTCCTTTTGGAAGGAACTTTCGAAAGTGGTTTCCATTTGCTTTCTGAAAATGGATTTCTGTTGGGTCACATCTACTTGAAGGTCAGCAGTGGCCAAAGTTTCAGCTTGCTCCTTCCTTGAGTCTTTTCAGGCCCACTAAAAATAACCTTATCATGGCCTCTCCTGTCTAATATGCCCAGATTCTCAATCCCAAATTAGACTCAGTTGCCATCACTGCAGGTGACTACTTCTCTTTGTTAGACCTGTCACTGAAACATCCGACACATCTGATTTTGACTCGTAGGTTTCTCAGGGCTCCACTTGCACACCCAATTCAGCCCATGTAGTTTGCTATCTTGATGCCTTGACTTCTCCAGAATTTAGGGTTTGGAGGAGATCTTCCTAATTTCCTTTTAAATCTGGTAATGTTTCTTAGTTTCATTTTTCTGTCTGCCTGTCTCTCTGTGTTTTCTTTTTAACTTTTATTTTAGGTTTGGGGGTTTGTCAACAAACCTCTGTGACACATGTTTACCTATGTAACAAAACAATTGCAATTTTTACATTGTTGAAATTTGCTGTTTGATATTGGAATACATTCTTAAATAAATGTAGTTATGTTATATTAATATATCATTTTATTGTACATTTCCCACTTTATGTTTTTTGCCAGTGACTTACTACTTGCTATTTATTTTACATATATTTTAGATTATGGAAATGATGTTAGACAAAAAGCAAATTCAAGTGGTTTTCTTATTCGACTTAAAAATGAATAACAAAGCAATGGAGACCACTTGCAGCATCAATAATATGTTTGACCCATGAACTGCTAATGAATATACAGTGCAGTGGTAGTTCAAGAAGTCTTGCAAAGGAGACAAGAGCCTTGACAATAACGAGCAAAATGGCCCACCAATGGAAGTTGGCAATGACCAATTACAAGCAGTCATCGAAGCTGATCCTCAAACGACTACAGGATAAGTTGCTAGAGGACTGAATGTTAACCATTTTATAGTTGTTTGGCATTTGAAGCAAATTGAAAGGTGAAAAAGCTCAATAAGTGGGTGCCTCATGAGCTGAGCGAAAAAAAAAATGTCATTTGAAGTGTCTTTTTCTTTTATTCTACCCAACAACAAACCATTTCTGGATTGGATTATGACATGCAACAAAAAGTGGATTTTACACAACAACTAGCGATAACGAGCTCAGGGGTTGGGCCTAGAAGAAGCTCCAAAGCCCTTCTGAAAGCCAAATCCAAACTTGCACCAGAAAAAAAAAGTCATGGTTTTTGTTTGGTGGTCTGCTTCCAGTCTTATTTACTACGGCTTTCTGAATCTTGGCAAAACCATTACATCTGAGAATTATGCTCAGCAAATTGATGAGATGCACTGAAAACTGCCTGCAGCCTGCACTGGTCAGCAGAAAGGGCCCAATTCTTCTCCATGACAATGCCAGACCACACCTCACACAACCAGCGTTTCAAAAGTTGAATGAATTGGGCTATGAAGTTTTGCCTCATCTTCCGTAGTCACCTAACCTCTTGCCAACGAACTACCATTTCTTCAAGCAACTCAACAACTTTTTGCAGGAAATATGCTTCCACAGCTAGCAAGATGCAGAAAATGCTTTCCAAAAGTTTGTTGAATCCCAAAGCACAGATTTTTATGCTACAGGAATAAACAAACTTAGTTCTCATTGGCAAAAATGTGTTGATTTTAGGGGTTCCTGTTTTGATTAATAAAGATGTGTTTGAACCTAGTTAAAATTCACGGTCTGAAACCGAAAATACTTTTGCACCAATCTAATATTTCATCCCTCAGATATTAAGCCCAGTACCTGATAGTTCTCTTTCTTCTCTTCTCCTTCCCTGCACCCTCCTCCCTTAAATAGGCCTCAATGTCTGTTTCCTTCTTTGTGTTCATAAGTTCTTATTATTTAGTTCCCACTTATAAGTGAGAATATATGGTGTTTGGTTTACTGTTCTTGTGTTAGTTTGCTAAGGATGATAGCCTCTAGCTCCATTTATGTTCCGGCAAAAGACATGATCTCATTTTTTTTATGGCTGCATAGTATTCCATGGTATATACATACCACATTTTCTTTATGCAGTCTGTCATTGATGGGCATGTAGTTTGATTCCATGTCTTTGCTATTGTAAATAGTATTACAATAAACATACATGTGCATGTGTCTTTATAGTAGCATGATTTATATTCCCCTTCATAAATACCCAGTAATGAGATTACTGGGTCAAATAGTAGTTCTTTAGCTCTTTGAGGAATCACCATACTGCTTTCCACAATGGTTGAACTAATTTACACTCCCACCAGCAGTGTATAAATGTTCTTTTCTATGTAACCTTACCAGCATCTGCTATTTTTTTTTTTTGCCTTTTTAATAATTGCCATTCTGATTGGTGTGAGATGGTATCTCATTGTGGTTTTGATTTGCATTTCTCTAATGATCAATGATATTGAGCTTTTTTTCACGTGCTTGCTGGCTGCATGCCTGTCTTCTTTTGAGAAGTGTCTGTTCATGTCCTTTGCCCACTTTTTAATAGAGTTGTTTGCTTTTTCTTGCAAAGTCGTTTAAGTTCCTTATAGACATTGGATACTAGACCTCTGTCAGATGATAAATTGCAAATATTTTCTCCTGTTCTGTGGTTGTCTGTTTACTCTGTCAACACTTTTTCTTTTGCTGTGCAGAAGCTCTTAACTTGAATTAGATCCCACTTGTCAATGTTTGCTTTTGTTGCAATTGCTTTTGATGTCTTTATCATGAAACCTTTGCCCATTCCTGTGTCCAAGGTGATATTGCCTAGGCTGTGTTCCAGGGTTTTGGGTTTTACATTTAAGTCTTTAATACATCTTGAGTTTATTTTTGTATATGGTGTAAGAAAGGGGTCCAGCTTTAATCTTCTGCATATGGCTAGCTGGTTATCCTAGCTTCATTTACTGAATAGTCTTTTCCTCTTTGCTTGTTTTTGTCAGCTTTGTCACAGGTCAGATGGTCATAGATATGTGGCCTTATTTCTGGGCTCTCTATTCTGTTTTATTGGTCTATGTATCTGTTTTTGTACCAGTACCATGTTGTTTTGGTTACTGTAGCCTTGTGGTATGATTTGAAGTTGGGTAACCTGATGCCTCCAGCTTTGTTCTTTTTGCTTAGGATTGCCTTGATTATTTGGGCTCATTTTTGATTTCTTATGAATTAAAAAAAAATTTGTTCTAGTTCTGTGAAGAATGTTATTAGCATTATAGGAATAGCATTGAATCTGTAAATTGCTTTTGGTGGTATATCAGTTTAGTGATATTGATTCTTCCTATTCATGAGCATGGGATGATTTTCCGTTTGTTTGTGTCTTCTCTGCTTTCTTTGAGCAATTTTCAATTCTCATTGTAGAAATCTTTCACCTCCCTCGTTAGCTATATTCCCGGGTATTTTATTCTTTTTGTGAAAATTGTGAATGAGATTTCCTTTCTGATTTAGCTCTTTGTTTGGCTGTTGTTGGTGTACAGGAATGCTAATTTTTCTTTTTTCTTTTGTTGTATATTGATTTTATATCCTGCAACTTTGCTGAAGTAAGCTGAAAGATCTTTTGGGCTAAGACTATGGGTACTCCCCACACCCCCAGATGGAGTCCTGCTCTGTCACCCAGGCTGGAGTGCAGTGGCATGATCTCGGCTCACTGCAAACTCTGCCTCCTGGGTTCAAGCAATTTTCCTTTCTCAGCCTCCTGAGTAGCTGGAATTACAGTGACCTGCCACCACACCCATCTAATTTTTGTATTTTTAGTAGAGATGGGGGTTTCACTATGTTGGCCAGGCTGGTCTAGAACTCCTGACCTCATGATCTGCCCACCCTGGCCTCCCAAAATGCTAGTACTACAGGAATGAGCCACTGTGCCTGACCAAGGGATTTTCTAGATATAGAATCATCTGCAAACAGAGATAGTTTGACTTCCTCTCTTCTTATTTGGTTGCCCTTTGTTTCTTTCTCTTGCCTGATTACTCTGGCTAGGACTTCCAATACTATGTTGAGTAGAAGTAGAGTCAGAAGGCATCCTTGTCTTGTGTCAGTTTTCAGGGGGAATACTTCCAGCTTTTGCCCATTCGGTATAATGGCCGTGGGTTATTATAGACGGCTCTTATTATTTTGTTCTTAAAACTTAAAATTTATCTTAAACTAGGAACGTTCCTTCAACACCTAGTTTATTGAGAGTTTTAAACATGAAGGGATGTTAAATTTTATTGAAGGCCTTTTCTGTGTCTATTTTGATAATCACGTGGCTTTTGTCTTTAGTTATGTGAGGAACCACGCTAATTGATTTGCATTTATTGAATCAGCCTTGCATCCTGGAGATGAAGCCTACTTGACCATGGTGAATTAGCTTTTTCCTATGCTGCTGGATTCGATTTTTAAGTGTTTTGTTGAGGATTTTTGCATTGTTGTTCCTCAAGGATATTGGCCTGAAGTCAGTCTGTCTGTCTGTCTTTCTTTCTTTTTTTTTTCTCTCTCTCTCTCTCTCTCTCTCTTTCTTTCTTTCTTTTTTGTGTCTGCCAGGTTTTGGTATCTAAATGAAGCTGGCCTCATAGAATGAGCTGGGGAGGAGAGCCTCCTTCTCAATATTTTGGAATAATTTCTATAGGAATGCTACCAGCTCTTCTTTGTACATCTGGCAGAATTCATCTGTGAATCATCTTTTATAAAATGATGAGATTATTAAAACATTAGAATCTCTTTTTGGAAATGTCTGAAATATTAACAAGTTTTGAAATTCATCAAGTAATGTACTCTAAAATGTATTTAGAAGTAATTATAATTTTTTACCATGTGCTTATTATATAAATGATTTTATATAAAATAAAAATTTCTATTTAGTGTTTCTCAACTTGAAATAATATACACTTATTTATATATCAAGATTACATTTTTATATTTATATATTTACTTATTATATATTTATTCAGTGTTTGTTTTGGGATTGTAAAATCTGCATCTATATATAGAAGATGAATTCAATTATCTTTAGCTCCTTTTGTGGCCTGAGGATTCTGTTTATTTTCTTAGAACCTTGTCCCTAGCTTCTCATTGTTCTTATTTCTAAGATAAAATGATGAGATTAAATTGGCCAGAAGCTCTTAGCTCATTTGGAAAATTTTGATAACTGGGTACTTTTAAGTTGTAAAAATGTATGCTTCCATATAAAAATAAAAGTGTTTGAAGTTTTCAAATTGAATATTAATAATGTAATTGAAAATGCTTGCCATAACATTTTTACAAAATTGCATGCTTTTTATCTTAGTAGTAAGAATCTAGATTTTGGCCATGTGTGTTCTGTTTGGCATGGGGGTTTGGAGTATTCTAAATCAGAATTTAAGGAAAATACTCCTAAAGGGAGCAAAAAGAGTTAGAAACATACATTTTTAAAAATCCACAACTGCAATGGAGAAAGAGTACTTTGAAGAAGTGCTATTATATGGGAGAAAAAGTGTTGTAGGCAGTACTTTGTAGAAGTGAAATGTAAGCAGTTGTTTCTGCCTTTTTATAAACATTTGCCTCACACTGGAGAAATAACTCAGGGAAGGGTGTGCAGCGGCACTTAAGAAACAGATGGCCATCCTAATAGCTATCCTGGGGACGGGCTGGATTTAGGAAACATGAAAGCTGCAGAGAGGGGCCTGGCAGAGCTCTATTTTGAGTCTACAAAGTAAATGCTAAACTATGTAGTGAATCACAGGCTTTTGGATGGCCAATAAAGGCAGTTGAAATCGTAGACTTGGAATGAGTAAGACCTAGTGGATGGAAGAGAGAATAGCTAGAGTCTTTTTTTCCCTCTCTGAAACAGTACGTATTTAATGGGGTAGCTGAGTCTTATTATTCCTTTCTGGTACAAGGAAGTTTTAATGTGTGGATTCCTAAGTTTGTTCATCTAAAACATTTGGATTAAATGCTTCCTATAATATAAAGACATTGTAGAAGTGTAGAGTAATGTGAACATGATAAAATGCCAGAATTAAGAGATGGAAGACATTGGAGATTCTAGTCCAAATGCCTTCATCCAGTGGAGGCCTAAAATGTCAAGGTCATTCTGAAAATGGTAGAGTTGGGGTTAATGCTCAGGTTATTTTCTTTGTTACGTCTTCCTGTTTGTTTTGCAAACAGAGGAAATGATGACCAGAAAATATGAAACACCTGTATTATTATATATCAATGTAGAAAAAAGGACGTTATAACTTTGTGGCCAGTTTCCCGAAGTTAATGAATACACTCAAATTATTTCCTTCAATGAGCTTATATCGTAGGCAGTAAAAAAAGTCAAGAGAATATGAGGACTCTATATTTGTCTCTGAACATCAATTATATCTGGGAGCATATCACAGTGAAGAGATTAAGGGTATGAGCTTTGGAACTATTTGGGTTCCAAAGATTGATCTACTTGGGTTCAACGCCTGGTTCTAGCTTGGTTCAAGAACTTTTTAATTTGGGTGGCTTTGGCAATTTAACCATTTTTTTTTTTTTGCTGAATAAAATGGGTAATAATAAAGACATTTATCATTTGTTAATCATTAGATGAGTAAATAAATGTAAAATGTCTGGCATAGAGTAGCTAGCCCATTATGAGTTCAAAAATGCTAGTTATTATGATCTTAATTAAAAAAATACATCCCATAAAGAAGACAAAATAAAACAAGCAAGCAAAGAAATAAGAGGAATTCAGATGTGGTGTGATATATGCCATGGTAGAGAATTATGGAACCATAGAGGAGAGTCATTTTAACTCAGGCCTGGAGCAAGGAATTCAAAATTCAAATCATGATCTACATATATTTTAATGGATTCCTCTTCTACTGTGTACCTTATCAAATCCATTCCTAAGGTCACAAATCTTTAACTCTTCCAGTATTTCTTACCTCAGTTGTTGTTTAAGTCAGAAACACAAAGCTCATGCTAGACATTTTGCATTTTTTACCTCCTGACTTGAAACCTGTCATTAGGGATAATAATCTTTGGGCAGGGGTGAGACTCTTTATCCTAGTAATCACAGCCTATTACCATAGTCTAAATTTTCATTATTCTCCATACATATTGTCTTAAGTCCGTTCATTCAAATCTTTTGCTGTTTTGATTCATGGTATTCTTCCAGCAGGCTATGTTTTGTAGGCTGAACTTTCTGAAGTATAATTTTTGGTCTTTCTGATTCTTCTCTTACTCTCTCATATCTACTCTTTTATGTTTTTTCCTCCTCATCAGAGAAATCTTGCAGAGAAAGAAGTGAATGTTTTGAGGTGGTATTAGAAGGAAACCAGACTACCCTTCAAAAAAATCCCTCCCTATTGGAAGATTTGTTGACAAAGGAGAAATAAAGACTAGTTTGTGTACTGTAATTACATTGCTGATTGCATCACAAATTCATGCAGAAAAGTATATTTTAGTTTTTGGAAGGAAGGAGATGGTGCAAATGAGTTGAGGGGTTAGAGGCAGAGTGAAAGAGTTGGAAAGTGACAAAGAGTCACTAGGAGTTGGATATGCAGCAGAAATTTTGTGTCAACAGCTCTCTAAGACAAGCAACCAAAGAAAATTCCTGTATAAGATAGATACAAAATAATATTGGATAAAATGAAATAAAAACATTGGTGTTCCAACTCATTTCCCCAACTTCAATTGTTGAATATATTTAGGAACTATGACATCTATTTTTTCCACATATATAAACATGATTATCAAATGGATTATTGATTATAATACTTAGGAGTAGTTTCTTCAGTTTTCAAAATGCTAATATTATAAAAGGTTTGAGCTGTAATCTGGAGAATCTAAAATATGTGATGGTGATCCATTCCTGTAAAGAAGTCATGTTGTATAACCACAATATCTGTGCTGTGACATCTTCTGCACCATCCCCAAATTTGCATAAAAGAAGGGCCAGCTGTATAAAATTCTGAAAGAATTAGTCAAATCAAAGCCAAAATGAGACCACTTGTTTTACATATTGTAGATGGGAAAACCAAAATAGTTGGCTGAAATCTGCTTTTCCAAGTGGCAGAGTTAGTGGCATTAGAGTCATTACATCTTAGCCCTGGGTCACGGCTCTGGCCGCACTGCTCTCTGGTCCCCTCCCACACAGGATGTGGCTGGTCTAGAGGTTCCCAAGGTCTACACCTTAACTCACCACCTGCTGCCACTCATTCACTGTGGTCCTCTGGGGTCCTGAGCTCTTCCTCCTTTTCTTTAGACCTGTCCTTTGAATGTGGCAACTGCTGTTACTCTTCTGATACTGAACCTCAGTGTCTTCTCTGAATCAGAATCTGTATTTGCTCTCTGAGGGTCTATCATTTTATCCAGGCTAGGCCTTAGCCCTGTAACCATGTTGAAGTCCCAGTGTATCCTTGCTGTTAGAATTCCCGATTGTTTCATACTTTGTGTAAGCCATTTACTGACCTTTCTCATTTGAGCTTCTCCTATATTCTTACAGTGTACCTTGTACACTGGCACCAAAATCCTACACAAAAACACACACACACACACACATGCACACACACACTCTCTCTCTCTCTTTCTCTCTCTGTCTTAAAAAATTTTTTTTTTTTGGTTAACTTTTTCTTTGAGCTGTTCTTTCTGTCTGGAAAACTTCTGCCCCACAAATAATTTCTATTGATTAATTGATCAAAGACCATCTCTACGTGAATCTTTCCTGGATTTCCTCAGCTGAATGTGGATAGTCTATGTTTCCACCAACCATCCATGAGTCTCCTCTCCCATAGCACAGTGTCTGGATCTCTGTTATCATGTTTCTGAAAGGTTGCTTTGTAACATTTATCTGATTGTGTTATAACTGTAGGTGTCTGACTCCCTGACCAAGATATGATTCTGAAGGGCTGAGAGTATGTCATTTATTTTTATGTCCCCATAGAACATGACATGGTACTTTGAAGGCCACTGTCATTTAGAAAATATCCATGGAATTTAATACAAGCAGAGAACAAAATATGGTTAATCTAATTGGAAGACTGATGTTAACAGATATTAATTGCAGATCACTGGCCACCGGGAGAGGTATGGGAGGCTATTTTAAAACTGTATTTTAGAACATTGGTTTCAGATGTTTTTAGGGGAATATAGGCAAACAGACTGCTACAGATTTTATGGCGTATAATTCAGGCACATAATTTAAAAATTTAATACCACCTCCTCTCTTTTTGTCTCAGTATTATAACTTTGAAAAGGTTTCAAATTCTAACAAAATAGCCTTCTTATCAGTTTCAAACATACTTGTATTGACAGAAAGCATAATCCTTGTGTTTTTTATTCTTTAAAATTAACATCCATAAGATGTTATTTGAGTATAACTTTACATATTAGAACACTTTAAAATTATGAAACTGGAAATCACTGCCCAAAGGAAAAGTGAAATGGTATTCTTTGTGACTGCTTCAAAATCTAGGGCCCAATGAGTTAACAGATTCTAAACTTGGCAAGCCAGTGTCTACTATTCCTAGTGGGAAGTATTTTGGTTTTAACTTCCTTTGGAAAATCTCCTAAGCTCAACGGGAAATAAACATGCTCCAAGAATCAAGGCTCCTTTTAGAAATTCAATTTAAAATTTTTTTCTCAGGGATTCTAGCTGTGGGTCTTTTAAAATTTTTTTCCTCTCTTAATGAACATTCATCCTTTTCTTGTCAGCTGCCAAAATCAGCCTTTTCCTGGGCTCCTAGAAATTTGAAACATTTTGGCAGGCTAAAGAGGAAAATGGGTGGGAGAAACTCTCAAAGAGGGTAAATGAGAAATGATGTTTCCACTTCCCAATATTCTTGGCCAGATTGTTTTTCTATGTGGAGGAAAAAAAACCTTTGGAATCACTTCAAGTACTCCACGGAGATTCATAGAGCTGGACTTGTAGGGCTGGACTCACTAAATCAACAAATATTTGGCATGTTATGGGAGCTTTAGTGCATATCAAACTTTAAAAATCAGTCCATACTCTTAAAAAGCTAGATTGAGTTGCAGAGATAAAATGCTTGCCATGTTAATGATAACAAATGAAAATACCTCTGAAAAGTACATGGTCAGTTGCCAGATACGGTAAAGACAGTAGAAGAAGAACTTGGAGAAGGAGGGGATATTTGCAGTCTTCATGGTAACTTGAGGGTTATCTGAATTTCCAGAGTTCTCAGGGAGGAAAATTGAAGTGTTAGAGTGTATTGCAGAAGATGGATATTTTGCTGGGTTTTGGAGGATTATTAGTAACAACTATTATTTTGTCTACACACAATGTGTCCAATACCGAATAATGTGCTTTGCATGTATTCCCTTTAGTCCTAACACTGTGCAACATGGGTCTTAGGGGATATTATTAATGTCTCTTTTTTGTTGGCCTGAAAGTTCCATGAGGACAGAGATAGATTTATCTGGCTTTAGTCACCTTTGCATCCTTAAGCCTAGAACAATCTTTGGCAGATGGAAAGTACCTAATAATTATTTGTGGCGTACAGATGAGGGAAATGAGAGTCTGAGGTTAAATAAGTTGTCCAAGGTCACAGGGCCAATAAAGGCAAAACTGGCATTTGCATCTCAGTCTATGTGGTGGCAAAGCCTAAGGCCTCTTGTGGTGTAATGCTCTAAAATGATGGATAAGATTTAAACATCTGGAGAAAAATGAGATGGGCAAGGCAGGTTGGCAAATAAGCACAAAGAAGATTGTGGAGATAACAAAGCCTGATTTAGCTATGGGAGACTTAGGAAAACTAGAAAAACAAGTTGGAGTCAGAATATGTAAAAGTGCGTATCACGCTGAAAACTTTTCATTTTTCTTTCAGTTGACGAAAATAAAAGTTTTTTTACTTAGAGAAACATAAGATAAAAATAATGCTTTAAGTAAATTTGTGCTGCAACTGTGCAAAGGAGGCTTTGGAAGGAGGAGCAGCTGAAGTTGAGGCCAGTGAGGAGACTATCGCAGTACTCTTGGCAGAAAGGCATAGTTACATGGGCAAGGATAACTGGGGCTCTCTTGTATGGAAATAGGTCCTTCATCAGATTAGTGGAAATGGAAATAATAGGAGTAGGCAAGAGATAATTTAAAGAAAAAATCTTCAGGTGTTCATGACAAGGTACGGACACTTTAAAAAATAGGAAATTTAAGGACCACTGGATTGTTGTGAACTTGTATTATTGGGCAAATAATAGTACTGTTGAGAAGGTAGAAAGAAATCTTCTAGCAGAATTCACTTTTAAACCTGTTACGATGAGATCATGAATGGCATGTCTAATAGGAATAAATTTAAATGTTCAGGACTGGTACTAAGATTAGACGTCAGAAATAGGGTAGAGTTATAGAGCCAAGGCATAGAAGAAATTACTGAAACCATAGTAATGGATGAGGAGAAGCAAGGAGTGAAGTTAAAGATAAGCTCCATTACTTCTTTTGGTAAAGTTTGTATTTGAACATAGTACAATGTACAAATTTTAAGCAAAATTTTAGCAAGTGACACACTTACATAACACAGAAAATTATGATGTAGAATATTACTGCCATATTAGAAGTTTTTCTCATAATCATCTCTCTACAAAGATAGCCATTATTCTGATCTCTGTCACTAGAGATGTTTTGGAACCTTATATACTTGAAACTGTCTAGCTTCATGTCTGGCTGCTCTTGCCCAGTTTTATGGCTGTGAGATGTATCTTTTCTTATTTAACCCATGGACTATTCAGAATGTATTGCTTAATTTTAACAAATTTAGAAATTTTCTAATTTGCTTTCTGTTATTGATTTTAGCTTAATCCCACAGAAACCAGAAAACATTCTTGGTAGTATTTCAATCCTTTGAAATTTGTTACGACTTGCTTTATGGCCTAGCTAATTTTTCTATTTTGGTAAATGTTCCATTGCTTTGGAAAAGAATATGGACTCTGGAATGTTGAATACAGTGTTCTATAAATGTCAGTTAGGTCAAGTTTGTTCATCATACTGTTCAGACCTTCTACAATGCTTCTTTAATGCCTTTTTTTTGTTCTTTCAGTTAATGAGAGAAGTGTGTTACATTTTCCTACTATCATTGTGAATTTGTTTAGTTCTTCTGTTAGTTCTGTCTCTTTTATTCTTTATTGATTTGGAAGCTTGTGAGGTGCAGATGTATTTAGGCTTGTTATACCTTTCTGTTAAAATGAGATTTTTCTACTATAAAATATAGGTGCTGATCTTTAGTACTATTTTTTTAAGATGTGCTTTTTCTAATATCATGGCTCTACAATTTTCTTTTCATTGGCATTTTGTGATAAAGCATTTTTTTCTTTCCTTTTATCCTATTCTATATCCTCTGATGTAAAGATATCTGTTAAATCTTAAATTATAGTCATAGTAGGGGAAGCTAACATTTAAGGAGGAGGAGCAGGCAAAGCTAGGAGAGAGACAGAGAAGACAGAGAAAGAAACAGAGGAGTAGGAGAAGAATGTGCTAGCATGGAATTCATGAAACTACAAAATAATCATTTCAAGGAGGATGGAAGATTAAGCCTGCACTACTATTTTAGCAGAGGCACATTTCAAGTGCTGTAGAGATACTAAGGAAAGCCTATTAGGTAGTAGTCATTCATTATTATTATTATTATGCATCATTATTATTATGCATTATTATTATTATGCATCATTATTATTATGCATGCATTCATTATTTTTTGAGTAACCTTGTAGTAGATAACACAAAGCAGGTTTAAAGAGATAGTGACAAGAAAATAGAAGCAGCAGATTGAGACATGTATGAAATTTAGCTGTAGAAACAGTAATACTGTACCTATATTTTCTGTAGAAAGCACTCCACTACATTAGGCTACAAAGTATATGGTTGTATACTTTGGCCTTTCTAGCATTTACCTGCCTTTTTAGTGTGTACTTAGGTTCCTCCTTCCAAGCCAACAACCTCTTCTTCCATTATACAAGACTCTCACGGGCTTACACAATCCATGCAGGGTGTCAGTCTACCCTGAGCAGGATAAACAGTCAAGTGTCATTGCTGTCTGTGACCCACAGAGTCAGGGGTGGAAGCTGCCTCCTTGCACAGTGTGACTTCCAGAGCAGGCTCCGTACTGGGGTGGTACTTGACTGGTTCATCCCTAATTCCACTTGTTTCTCCCTCCACCCAAAGTTAAACAGTTTTCTGTTTTGCTTCAGAACGCATAGTATATGATTAAATAAATTATGATTCAGCCATCCAAAGGAATTGTTTGCATCTGCAAAGAAAAAAAAATAGAATGAGCAAGCTGACTACTCACCTAGAAAGACTTCTAAGACATACTGATACTGAAAAAGGGGAAGGTGCAGAACAACATGTATGGAATGCTATGCTTGCCCTGGAAATGGAGATTACTTGCCGAGATTTCTAAAGGAGATTGCCCTGGGTGATCTCACACATCTCTTCCTCCCCTTCTGAGGGGGATTCCCAAAGTGATTCTAGGGTATGCGCACATTGCTGGTTAGAAGAAGTCACTAGACTTCTGTCGTCTCAACTTGATGTTCTGATACCTTTTTCGTAGAGAAGAGAGAAATAGAAATTGTGTCCTGTGATTTATCCTTTTGCTAGGTGGCTGTAATCTGCAAATATATTTTAAAGTGATGTCAGCTCGTGCCTGCTTGAGTGCAGATGAGATTTATAGAATACATATAAAATGCTATAAGGATAATTGGATAGATTCTCAGAAAAAGTTACAGGAGTTAGCTTTGAAGAAGAGGACAGGCAACTCTTTATCCAAAACAGAAAGCAAAGAAGACTCAGTCAGGCCAAATGCAGCAGGTCCTTGAATAACCTTGTTTCATTCAGCTTGTCTCATTACAACCTGGATAAGAAAAAAACAAAATTAATTCCTATCTGGGGCCACTGTCTGTGTGGAACTGGCACATTCTCCCATGTCTTCTTGGGTTTCCTGTCATATCTCAAAGCTGGGCACATTGGGTGCATTGTCGTTTCTAACTGGTCCAGTCTGAGTGAGCGTGGTTGTTAGTGGGAGGATGGCAGATTACATCTGCACTAGGCACTAGGTTGTTAGTGCCCTGCAATGCAATGGCATCAGGTTTAGGCCTGGTTCCCCACTTAATCCTGAGCTGCTGTGAGAGCCTCCAGCCACCCCTGAACTGCAATAAATAGGTTGGAAAATGAATGAATCAATGAATACAAATGATTGTAAAATACCAGTTTGTAAAGTGGATAATAATCATGCAAATACATGACAATAAGCAACAAGGCAGGAAATCCCTCAGCAAGTGCACAAGATTTGTGATTCTTTTTCTTTTTCTTTTTTGAGTGGCAGAATCTCTCTCTGTCACCAGGGTGGAGTACAGTGGCGTGATCTCGGTTCACTGCAACCTCCACCTCCCGGGTTCAAGTGAATCTCTTGCCCCAGCCTCCCGAGTAGCTGGGACTACAGGCGCACACCACCACGCCCAGACAATTTTTGCATTTTTAGTAGAGATGGGGTTTCACTATATTGGCTGGGATGGTCTCCATCTCTTGACCTCATGATCCACCTGCCTTGGCTTCCCAAGTGTTGGGATTACAGGCATGAGCCACCACGCCCAGCTAAGATTTGTGGTTCTTTTTGAACTTTGTGGTGGGTAGTAGGTACCCTGTATTTTTTTTTTTTTTGCCTTTGCAAACTTTTGTTCCTTGATTTAACCCATCTGCACTATGACCACAGTCACTCACTGACTCACCAAAACTTGGATAAATCATTATTTTACTTGTTTTTATTAATTTTTCTTAAATGTAGCTTTCATTTATTTTCATATTTAATATTAGAAATGTTTTGGTTTTTATTTAGAAGTGTAGTGATGATTTTGTGGCCAGAAATATGCCCTAGGATCTTACTGTATTTTATATCAATCAGCCTACAGTAAAATTGGTTTTGTTGTACATTGTTTCACTTAAAAGTTGACATTTCCAAAACTTTACAAGAGAACTCCCTGTATTTAAAGTACATGAGGGGAATATGAAAAATTCAGAGTTGATGGTCTTAATTTTTGTGTGTTTTTTTCTTTTTCCTTCCTTCCTTCCTTCCTTTTTTCCTTCCTTCCTTTTTTCCTTCCTTCCTTTTTTCCTTCCTTCCTTCCTCCCTTTCTTCCTTCCTTCCTTCCTTCCTTCCTTCCTTCCTTCCTTCCTTCCTTCCTTCCTTCCTCTCTCTCTCTCTCCCTTTCTCTTTCTCTCTTTCTTTCAAGAGGGTCTCTGTCTGTTGCCCAGGCTGGAGTGCAGTGATGAGATCAACCTCCTAGGCTCAAGCAATCCTCCCACCTTGGCCTCCTGAATAGCTGGGACTACAGGAATGTGCCACCATGTCCAGCTACTTTTTCTTAATTTTTTCTTTGTAGAGATTGGGTTTCCCTATATAGCCCTGGTCTTGAACTCCTGGCTCAAGTGATCCTCCTGATTCAGTCTCTCAAAGTGATGAGATAACAAGTGTGAGCCACTACTCTCAGCCTTGATTTTCTTAAGAGAAGGTTACTAGCAAAGCATTTAGTTGTGATTTCTCTCTTGACACTAACATAGAAAAAGAATAAATGATATGCCTAAGTCTATACAGTAACTTAATACTACAAACAAACATTAGAACTTGTCCACAAATTTATTTTTCTGTTTATTATGTAAAAAATTTAGAAAAATAACAGTGATTAACCTTCATTAATTCATCACTGAGTTTCAACAATTATAAGCATGAAGATGAGTGTGGTTCACTTATACTCTACCCACCTTTTTTGCAGATTATTTTGTAACTAATCGCAGATACCATATTATTTTATCCTTAAGTAATTTGAAATGGGATAAAGGAAAGAAACTATGCAAAGGAATACATTCAACTCTATAGCCACAAATGAAAATATCTGAATTTAACAGATGATTTCTATCAAAATAAAAATTATCAAAAATTGATCCAAGAAAATAATATAATACCCAAATAAAGCAATTCCCATAGAAGATATAGGACTGTCATTGAAAATTGCATCAAGACTAGATGGTCTCACCCTAAATTTTATCTGCAAAGTTATAAAATGTTTAAACTATATATTGTTTTGTGTTACTTAAAAATCTTTCGGGACACAGAAAAAGATGGAAATTTCCCTAATTAGTTTAATTAAGATACATTTGACAAAATAAAAACTAATTGATACAAGCATGGGAAAGAAATTAAATTTTCTTTGTGCTGATAATATAAATTCAAGATATTATATTTAAAATTTTTAGTTAATAGAAAAGTTTAATAAGTTGCATAGCACAAAATAAATATACAAAAATCAGTAGACTTTCTCTACTAGCTATACACACCTAGAAGCAGAATACAAAAAAAACTATTAAAATATAGATGAATACTACATATTTATAATGTATTTAACAAGAAAAGCACAGGATATATATGAGGAAAGTATCATATCTTATTGGCTTATGAAAGTTATTAAAAAAGGATCTGAACAAATGAAAAAGACACCCTATTCTTGAGTGGAAAGGCTTAACATAAACAACAACAAATTTACAATTAGAAAAAATACAGTCAAATAGAAAAAAGGCAAATAGTATGAAAAATTTAACAGATGAGTAAATTCAATCAATGTAGGAAATGGGTACTCATGAATGACTTGTAGATATATGAATTGTTATAGCATTTGGGACAATACACCTAGTGGAACCTCTTAAATTTGCACACACATACCTTTCATTTCAGCAATTTCACACCTGTGAATTTAGCCCACAGAAATAGAGAATTTAATAAAAAGACCAACACATATGATATAAGAACAAGATATTTGTAATGAGACTGCTTGAAATGGCAAGAAGAGTAAGAAAAGGATATTAGTCTGTTCTCTCACTGATAATAAAGACATGCCCAAGACTGGGTAAGTTATAAAGGAAAGAGGTTTAATGGACTGATAGTTCAACATGGCTGGGGAGGGTTCAGAATCATGGTGGAAGGTGAATGAGGAGCAAAGTCACATCTTACATGGCAGCAGGAAAGAGAGTGTGCACAGAGGAACTCCCATTTTTAAAACCATCAGATCTCATGAGATGTATTCACTAACACAAAAATAGAATGGGAGAAGCCACTCCCATGATTCAGTTACTTCCCACTGAGTCCCTCCCATTATATGTAGGAATTATGGGAGCTACAATTCAAGATGAGATTTAGGTGGGGATACAGACAAACCATATTAAAAAGCTAATGCCCAGGAATAGAAGAATGTGTCAATGTGTGAGTATGAAGTGTATATAATATCCCATTTTGGTAAAACTAGTAATGTATATATATTTAATCACATATAATAATATCACAAAGAAAAATAAGAAAGAACAACTAGATTATTAAAATGGGATAACTAGTTGGAAAAGGGTAAGATTATATCCATAATAGGGGGAAGGCAAGGGAGGAGCCATGAAAAATTTTTAAGAGACTGCACTAAAAACTAACCAGTATGTGTAATGGACTATTTATTTACTTTTCCAAAAATAAATTTTATACGTATACATATACATGCACATACACAATTTTTCAAAATTAAAAGCACAAGACAAGTTTTCTGTTTTTAAGTACCTTGGAGTTTACTATTGAGGTTATAATATAGATATTGGACATACTGAATAAACCTGCTTAGTTTCACCTTACAAATCAACTTCTAATTTGATCATCAAAAATGATCATTAATAGTTATTTTTGAGAACATATATTTTCTGAGTAGGCTATTGATTGGGGATTTTGTCTACCTGAACATTTTCTTCCTTGGAGGAGTTTTCATATACAGAATGCATACAAGCCATGAACCATAAGATGCCATATTATTACTTAGAGCTATGACCAAAAGGTACCCAATGATGAGCTTTTTGGTTAAAGAAAATGTAGCTTAGGCTAGAGGTTAAAGTGAGGTCTCCTTCCCCCTATACTGAGAATCTAAATCTCAGAATGAAGATGCTGAGGGGTGCTTGTTGGAGGAGTGGGTTATGATCATGTAGGCAGAGTAGACTCTGCGATCCAGTTGCTCAACCAGCTTTTAAGGAATAAGTCTACAGGCCAGGCTCACATCTACTCTTTGAGAGTGGAAGCAGGCTGGTTAACATCCTCCTTCTAGCCTTTGGGGAAAGCATAGTCCACATTTGCTAACTGCTTGAAAGAAGAAGCATTAGAGGAAGAGGTCACACCTCAGCTAAGGGTAAGAGAAAGAGGAAGTGCTTGCACTAATTCTTGCTTTTGAGCTGCTGCAAGCCTCCAATAGTGAAACATAGGCCATGAACCTTAAGCTCGGGATACTCAATTTAGTCATTCTTCTTTTCTTCTGGAGGAGCAAAAAGGGCATCAGAGAGAGGAGCCAGAGACATTTCATCTCACACTCCTCAAGGTGAGGACCAAGGGAAGATGACTCTTCCTCTGCAGGCTGCCTGCAACTTGAAAAGTTGTCCTTGACACTGTCAATGATATCTCATAAGAATGATAAGATCTCATTTCATAAGTATGATGTCCATTAGGTGATAGTCTTCAAGCAATTTTTGAAATGTCCACAGATAAAAACATTTTCCACCTTTTTTTTTGGTTAAATGTTTGATTTCAGTTACGCCAAACAAATGTGCAAGAAATGAGAACTCTTCAGGAATACTGCCAACGATGTTAACTTGAAAGTCACATTTGATTATTCTGTAGACATAAGATTCTCCTTATATTCACACAGGAGTTACAGACAAATGACTTATTATTGCTTAAACTATGTAATTAGAAAAGATAGTTGTACTGTGCTAATAGTTTGCATTAACAATTTGGAACCAGTTTTAAAATGACTGGGATTGTTGTTTGCTTGGAAATAGCATTTAGACAGCTCAAGGGAATGAGTCTTGACATTCTCAAAGCTTACAAAAGTGTGTAGTAACACATAGAAGGGTACAGATTGGTAAATATGTGTATTTATGTCTGAATACTTTCAGGTTTGCTTTAATACTATTTTTTTTCCTCTTAGCGTTAATGTAACTATTCATCTAAATATTTACCTAGTACTTACTATGCTTCTAGAACAATTCTCAGGTCTGGAGATTGGCAAATTAATGTCTCTATAGTTGATACTTCTATGGAATAAGTGCATGGCTTCATCCAGTCCACTTGTCCTGATGGTGGAAGAAAAAAGTAAGGCTCGTGTGTCAACATTGTTATGACATCCAAGCCACAGATCTGGGAGTTTCCATGTGTTTCTCCTGACACTTTACTGTCCCTAGATTGAACTACACTGCAGTATGCCACACGCTGGGTTTTCATCCCTAGTTTTATCTTCCTTGCTATCTCCACTGCCCCTTCATTTGTCATGTCACTCCCCACAGTATAACTCCTCAATGAGTTAATATCCAACCGCACTCCAAGAGACATTTGTAACTCCGGAATCTGAGTTATAAATACTGTCTCCCAATAAAAATCAGGGTCTTATGTTGCCCTAGTTCCTAAATCCTATGCAGTCTAATTGGTTGTGTCTTCTTACACATCTCTCCCTCTTTCCCCGTTCCTACTTTAGTTGGCTTGTTTCAGACTCTCAACATTTTCTGCTTGATTATGATGAACAATCTTTTGCTTCCAGCCTTCCCCATTCCAGGCCATTTAACCAATAGCTGATACTTTGGCTTTAGGAAACACAGATTTGATCAAGTTGCTGCCTTAAAGGAAAGGCAATAGCAACCATCGGCACCCACCGGTGGTTTTCAGGAGCTTTCAGGATGAGGTCCACATTTCTTTGCACGGCACCCTTAGCGCTTGATCTAGCCTCTGCCCTACTCTCCGGTTTCAGCTTTTGCTGCTCTGCTTTTCCGTCATCCACAGTCAATTTTATTGAATTAGCTGTGAGTTTCACAAGACCTTTTCCCTACTTTCCTGGACTCCCACAGTTTTGCTCTCTGGTTAGAATTGCCATCTTCTTTTTCTCCTCACAATTATTTTCCTGATAAGTCCTAGTTGTTTTTTAAAAAAACTTGTCTCATTTTTCCCCAGAAATCTTTTTTAGAGTTAATTACCTTTTTTATGAGAAGACCACAGTTTATTTATCATATGTACATCTTGAAGGTGTGGCAAGTTGCCCTGCAGAGGCAGACCCACCTAAGGGTAATAATCTTCCTGGCCTGAGACTCTCCAACAGACTCCTCATAGGATTGTACTAAAGAGCTGGTTTTGTTTTCTTCATATTATCATTTTTTGAGACTAAAAAAAAAGTAATTGAAGACTGAAGAGTAAGATCAAATTGTTCCCTAAATATTGGAATATGTTATCAATTAGTTTATTCGGAGGCACAGATTATTTAATTGCACTATAGTACTTTGATTGCAAAGTAACCAGAGATGGTTTCAAGTAGGTGATGCTGAAATTCTTAAAAAAACAGCATCTGTATTATTTTCACGGGCTTTTGTCATAATCACCAGTGCCAACATGATACATTTTTTCATCTACAGGCACAGTTAGTCTGGAATAGGCTTATTTCTGTTTTAATTAATAGCTTCATTTTTGCTTAAAATGCTTTTTGGTTAACTAATTTTTATGACTTTGCTACATAGTTTATCAGGCCCTGGTTTCTGGATGCATTGTATAATTAATGTAAACTTGGAGAAACTTGTTTTGTTTTTAGTGATCCAAATTTAGGTTGCCTTTAGTCACAGAATTTCTGTAAATACAAACTTATGTCAGAAGAGGCCTTTATTTACTTTGTGATTAAACTCAGCATGTTTATTTAATCTGCAGTGATTCAGCTTACTGGCTCCTTTAGAAACTTGGAGTGTGTGTTCTCATGATGGCTGAATAAGTTGATGGCTTTGATCTGAACTGTAAAGGCTCAGAGGGCATTATTTCCTTGCAAATTTGCCTTTGGAATTTCTCTTTCTTTTCTGTTAGGAAAGTACTATTGTTTGACCATAGGGCCACTCTCCTGTAGTTTAGATTCACCATACTTGCAGAATTAGAGTGTCTTTTTCTTCATGTTGGGATGCTTTTTGGTACTTTCAAATGGAAAAAGCAGAGTCACTCCAGGCACTGACAGAAATCTGCATTGTTGATTTTTGTCTCCTTCCTGGACATTCCAAATGAAATACAAAAGATGATGTTGATATTAATCTGTTAGATCACAAAAAAACAATGTATGACTAAATGAACCTGTATTAATTTTTCAGAAACCCAAACAAGAGAAAGATGAGAAGTACATAATTCTTTAGGCAAGACTGACTTGCACAGTCTGTCCCCTGAGTCACTGGTCTTCCACCTCGATTAGTCTGCGTTTGCTCATTTTCCCACTCTAACATTTCTTAGCAGTAACCAGTTTCTGTCTGTCTTCTCTCTGCTTGACATGGTCACTCTTACTTTTGTGATCATCCCCCATATACCTCTTATCTCAATTGGTACTCACTGCTGTCATTTATGCTCTTGAATCACCTGAACTCCTAGGTGTTGGGCGAACATGTCACTAATGTTATTGTGGCTTGTAGGGACTTGGCTTTCTGCTTCAAGGTTCAACATGCTGCTGGAGTTCCTTCCATTGCCCCATATTGCAGGCAGCTGGAAGTGGAAGGGAGAAGACCTCTCACCACCACGCCAGCTTTCTGTAAGTACTCTGTTTACCGTTTTTTTTTTTTTTTTTTTTTAACCAGAACTTCATCCAGTGGCCACAGATTTCTAATGATCACTAGTAAGAATAGCTATAAGAGAGGCTGTAAAATGCAATCTTTGTCCAGGGGCATTGCAACCCCAGTGAAAATGGATTTCTATTATTTAGAAGATGAGAATAACTATTGGGTAGCAATGAGCCATCTCTGCTAAAACTCAGCGAGCTAGCTAGGAGTTCAAGAGTTCTTTTTTATGTCCTTCAAAGACACATTTGTCTTGAGAAGGAAGTCTAGGCTTTTAACTACCTTTTTGTTTCAAGCATGAGTAATAAGTTCATTTTATTGACTACAGAAGTACATCGACGTTCTTTTTATTTTGAAAGTTAGGCTTCTTAGTGTTTTGTAGCTGTGTCTGTGTATCTTTACCTGAATCTTTAGCTTTCCCTCTCTTTACTCCTCTTTTGAGATTCAGTCTTACTCAACCAGAACAGCATTTTAGCTTGCTTTCCAACCATGTTGAGTTACATTCACTTCCAGATTCTTAAGTCATAAAATTATGTATCTTTTTTATTGTTGACATACATCTTCTGTGAGTATTCACGAAGGTGTATCTGACCAGTAAGGATTTTCTTTTCCTACCAGTTTCTTGCTCCATTTTCCTTCATGTGATTTGCCTGGAACTTCCATCCTGTTCTCCTAGGGCTGGGCATGGGACCCTGGTCTAGTTAGTATGTTCTCCTTTCCTGTTCAGTGGTTGCTTCAGGGACAAACAAGTGACTCAGTCAAAGTCTTTTATTGAAACCCCTGCAAGGGAGACTGTCTTATTTTTAGAGATTGTTAAGGGGCCATCTCTAACTCCTCAAAGAGAGAGAAAAAGAGCTTATCTTAGAATGAGGCCAACACAGAGGAAAAATAGGTAATGGATGGATTCAGCAATTTTTCTGGAGACATCTTTGTAGAACTTGAATCTAACCTGCCTCATGCTGTATCACTCCTTGATTTTTGTGTTACATATGCCAATAAAGATGCCTTTCCCCCTTTAAGCCAGGTTCAGTAAATTTAGGCAACTTGCACCTAAATGAGTCTTCATCAATTCAGTTTGGTAACTTCTTCTGGGCTTCTATTCATTTCACTAGCCAACTCCTTTTCCTTATTGAAGTGTACCAGCTTTATGAGATACACATGACCCTACATGTGCTAGGTAAATTACATAAAGTGGTATGAAATAATTCTATCATAAAACCTGCTGGTGTCTGTTTAATGGTGCTACTGAGAAATAATCGGGTTCTATATTGACCTGAAATAAAGGAATTCGTTTCAACTTGAATGCAATCTCATCAGTTTTCTCTGCTGTCACTCCTTAGAACACAAAGAATGCAGAGGCAACTGACCAGACATGTAACTGCGTACCAGAGAGAGGGAAAAGCAGAATGAGGCACAAATAAATGCATTTCAGAGAATGCAGGTATGTTCCCAGTTGTCCTCTGAACATTATTAATGTTATCAAAACATGTTTTCAAAATGTTTTGAAGAAAATTAAAATCTCTTTAGAAATCAGGGAACGATGCCTGTGTTCCCTGAAACTGGACCTTTGGGCAATTATGGAAAGCAACAAGGAGCTTGTCAAGATTAATAAGGATCTTGACATAGTTAATCCAAAGGTAATAATTCAACCTAAAATAACAAGGATCATAGAGAAGGGGAAGCAAAACTAACATTTGTTGAGGTCAATTATGTACTAGGTACGGTCCAACTTTCTTTCATACAGAATTTGATACTAAAGAAAGAAGAAAAGCAGAGGCATTTTCAAAGCCATAACTGTTTAAGGAACATGAATATGTAAGGAAAATGGGAATATAGTGCCTGTTACCTAGGAAATATTTAATAGATTGTAGCAACTATGGTTGTTGTTGTTGATGATGATGATATGCAAATACCTGGATAAGGTAAACCCTCCTGGAGCCCTGAGGTTGAGGTTCTTAGTACCTAAACAAGGAGGCCAGGTACACAGTGGCTCTTGTATTCTAATTGAGTGGAATAAAATATCTGCACCTCTGTCTTCTAAGAGTAAATATTAAAGTTCATATTCTTAAGTTTACAGTACAGTGAATCAGAATCCTTAACCATAGAGCAAAAGTCATTTGTATTTTTCACAAGCTCTCTAGGAGGAGGTTGCTGTCCATGAAAATGTGAAAATCTTGCTCTGGGGGAAGGGGATTGACACTATTGGAACAAGAAGATGTCGCTGTATTTCACTAACCCTTAGCTTATCTCTTTTTTTCAGAGTATAATTTTATTTTATTTTTATTTTAGACTAAAGGGAGTATATGTGCAGGTTTTTATATGGGTGTATTGTTTGATGCTGAGGTTTGGGCTTCTAATATTCTCATTGTCCAAGTAGTGAGTATAGTACCCAATAGGTAGCTTTTCAACCCTCGTTCCTCTCACTGCCTCCCCGCTTTTAAAATCTCCAGTGTTCTCCAGCTTGGCGACAGAGCGAGACTCTGTCTCAAAAAAAAAGAAAAAATCTCCAGTGTCTGTCGTTCCCATCTTTGCATCCGTGAGTACGCAGTATTTAGCTCCCACTTAAAAGTGAGAATATGCAGTATTTGGTTTTCTGTTTCTGCATTAGTTCCCTTAGGATAATTGTCTCCAGCTGCATCACTGTGGCTGCAAGGGGTATGATTTCATTCTTTTTTATGGCTTCGTGGTATTCCAAGGTGTATATGAACCACATTTCCTTTATCCGATTGATCACTGCTGGGCACCTGGGTTGATTCCATACTTTGCTGTTGTGACATGCTGCAATAAACACGAGTGCAGGTGTCTTTTTGGATAACGACTCATATTCCTTTGGATGTATACCCAGTGACAGGATTGCTGGGTTACATGGCAATTCTGTTTTTAGTTCTCTGAGAAATCTCCATACTGCTTTTCGCTGATTTGCATTCTCATCAACACTGTATTGCATTTCATTTTCTCTCCAACCTTGCCAACATGTTATTTTGTGACATTTTAATAATAGCCATTCTGACTGGGGTGAGATTTGCAACTCTCTGATGATTGGTGATTTTTGAGCACCTTAACTTTGAAAATCTTCTAAATTAATTTGACATCACCAGAAATAATTTCAAAACAGTTTCAGTCGCAGTATTATTGTTCAATCTTTCAAGTGAGAAACTTTTCCTTTCCATGAAAGCACAATCTAAATTTACTAAGCAACCATAACTATGTGGCAAACACACTATATTTTTAATGTGCACCATATCCTGGGGGTTAAAGATTATATGTCTCAATTTAACATACTTATTTATTTTCTTTTCCTTTTTCCTTCCTTTTCCTCCTCTCCTTTTTCCATTCCCTCGCAGTCACTCCCTTTTCTTTTTCACGAACCTTCCGGTTTTCCTCATGGTGCAGTGTTTCAGGGTGACCAGTAGAGGGCACTATGCTGCAGCAGGTCTGGGCATTAACTATAAGATAAATTGCTGATTGAAATCAAAGATAGATTAAAACAAGCTCATAAATGTTGTTAAATACATGAATGCCTACTGCATTTTAATTATGGCGATTTACATGGACCTGCTATGATCACATAGTTCATAAAACAAACTCTGCTTTAATAGCTGCACTTAACGATGTACTCTTTCCTTTATGAGAATTTAATTCTCTGAATATGATACATTTTTAAAATAAGACACACTTAAACCAGTGGACAATAGATCTGCATCTCCTCCTGAGGTCCTTGTTTTATGGGTCTGTTCTACCGTGTAATTGTTTAGTTTAACTTGGTAAACATGTCAGTTTTCCCAGGATGATTAGGTGGATAAACAAAATGTTCAAAAAGAAATGGAGCCAATTAGACTTTTTATCAAAGACATACACACAAAAAAGCCTTTACAAATGAATGGACTTTTCCTTAGAGGTTTGATCTTAATTTAGAGTTCCCGGAATTTACAAGGAACCAAGGAGGCAGCTTTCCTAAATATAACTAAATCTTAATCATTTGAGGAGAAGAGCAAATAAAAGACCCAAACTCTCACATGCTTTGAAATAATACTCGGGTTGGAAATGCAGAGAGGCATGAGTTCAGCAAGAGCATAATTTTATCACCACCTGCTCATAGCTAATGTAAACAGGTTGGGCAACTGGAAGAGAGAATGCTCTGTAGCTTTGGGTAATTTTCTTGGAGCTAGCTCAAAGTCAACAGGTACCCAACATATTTTTTAATACTGTTAAACAGGTGATGGTACATGATGTCAACAGTTGTGTGTTGTATAGATGGAGAATTCAACAATTGTTTGCTCTAAAATTAACAGTCCATTAATATATTGGGAGCTCTTTCTGTAGAACTTAACGGTGTTTTAGAACATATTGACTATTTCTTCTTCTTGGTCATTGAAAATAGACTATTATTTGGAGTATAAGACAAGTTCTGACATCTCTATCCAGATTTTATCTCGTGTTTTCTGCTACTTCTCTATAAAGATAGTTTGGTCCTCAGGTGATGGTTTATGTTGCTGTGATTCAAGACTTGGTTCTATTAGTATAGAATCTAGACGTGTGTTTATTTCTCTTTGAAAAATTTCATGATGTTACCCAGTGAATGAAATATTTACTAATATTTTTTCTTTATCACTTCTTACCGTTTTTACATTTTTTCTAATTACTATTATTTTTGAATTCTGGAAAGCCGTTCATAATATCTTCAGAGTTAACAAAATAAGTTTCTAAATTTAAGGATTCCTACTACTTCTCCCTGATTATATAGTAATATTACATAGATACTGCCACTCTTCACACTTTAAGCTTGTGTCCATTCTCTAAATTTCTGTTTTTTATGAGTTTCATTTGGGGTGGTAATAAAATATGATCCAGAAAAAAAGCCCTTTTATTCCATAATTATAGCCTCTGATTTTCTACATAGTTCTCTCAGGATTTCTTCACCTTGCTCCTAGGCTTGTCTGAATTTCGAACTGCTTTTTCTATCCGTTGTCTCAAAGTCTGAGTATAGTACTAAAGTGCTTTCCGTTTGTTGCTATATCCATTACCACTGACAACCTCAGCAATCTTTTTCTCTTGGGTGCCATAGCAGTGTCTACCCAATGTCTTGTGAGACTAACTCATCACGCAGTTAGGAGAGTGAACTGTTGTTTCACAGGTAGGAATTAATAAGTGGGTAGTGTACAAAGCCTTTTGTTTTGATTTACAGAGGGGACTTTAAAAGGGAAAAACTAGGAACATAGTCCAGGCTATGTACAGTAAAGACTGCTTGGCAGCAGTTACGTGTTGATGCCTGAGAGACCTCGTGTTTGAGACTGGTGTGTGCCGAGCGTAATGATGGAAATCTGAAGGGAGGGCGGCCGCTTCTCAAAAATGGTTTTATGCTAACTTGACCTTTCTAGAGACCCACATCTACCCTCAGTATTGCAGCCCTTGAACTAGCAGTCTGGGGACACGTTTTCCAAAGAGTCCTTAAATAGTTCGGTGTCTTTACAAGGATTTTAAAAAATTTTACTGTTTTTTTGCTTGTCTGTAAAAAATGAAAGTTATATTTTGAATAGAAATTAGAAAATAGCAAGGTATCAATCAATAGATAAAAGTCATCCTAAATAAAAAACCAAGGAAAACCCAAAACCCTATTCAAGTTTGAAGATGTTAAAAAAAAAAATCAAATCTCATTATCATATCCCACCATCATTAACATTAGGTAAACATTATTCTAGACATTTCTCTCTCTCTCTCTTTCTCAGGCATTGAGAGAGGGAGAGAAATGTCTAGTGTGTATATATACATATGCATATATATATTTGGATAGTGGGGTAGGTAGATGGGCAGAGACCTTGTTATAAAAATGTGATCATATTATACTGCTATATTAAAATAATGACTACATTTAATCAAGGGAAACTGAAGAAAATGCTGCACTTCAGACAAAAGTTTCTTTATTATAAAAGGTACTATGCTATAAAGAATCACAGGATTAAAAAAAATATATTTAAAAAACCCTCCGATAGGCTGGGTGTGGTGGCTCACACCTGTAATCCCAGCACTTTGGGAGGCTGAGGTGGGTGGATCACGAGGTCAATAGATCGAGACCATCCTGGCCAACGTGGTGAAACCCTGTCCTACTGAAAATACAAAAAATAGCTGGGTGTGGTAGTGCATTCCTGTAATCCCAGCTACTCAGGAGGCTGAGACAGGCGAATTGCTTGAACCTGGGAGGCGGAGGTTGCAGTGAGCTGAGATTGCACCACTGCCCTCCAGCCTGGAGACAGAGTGAGGCTGCATCTCAAAACAACAACAACAACAACAACCAGAACAACAACAAAACACCTGCGAAGGAAACTCAAATCAATTGAGAATTTATTATAAACTCAGGGCTTGATGAATGGATCTCAACTTTTCCTTTTATCTCATGTCTTTTGAATAAATTCTTAACTAGATATGAGTTAATGTGAGCCTGTCCTTTTACAAGATAGAGTGCTAGTTGCATCACCTAGGAAAAAGGAGACAGACCTTTCCAGCATTATGAACAAGTACCCAGGTGTGAGTAACATTTCAGAGCCCATATCAGATAAGGGTAAACAGACTATAATTCATCCTTTCCTTCCTCCATTGACTCTCAATAAGGGCTGAAATGGACTGAAGCCCGAAAGAGGTAATCTCTGGATTTTTCCTCCTACATTCCTTGTATTTGACCTTTATCTGGCCTATGGCTGATTTCAGGAATGACACAAGAAGTTGTGGTTTTCCTTATTGGACAATGGTCATAGAACCATCTAGTGACTTCCTAAGCTAAGGATAACCATGAGTTAAAGATCAACAAAAAAGAATGTGATTCCATCCAAAGGCTTGTTGACATCTGTGTAAACCCTCAGTGAAGGGGACTAAGCAATTACCAGTAGTGAGAGGGCAGGGAAGAGAAGCATCTGGCTCCGATATTATCCAGGCAGCCCCTGAAATCTTGTAACCACCTCCAAAGCAGTCTCTCAAAACAGAATCTACCAACAGAGAAGTCAGCGGTTACTCTCTGGCCATAACAATTGGTTTCAGAAATCAAAGAATACCAGCCATGTTGCTACAGGATCTTGCACCCTTCCTTTGCTTGCTGGAGGTGGCAAGTGTTAACAATTTAGCATTTTGTCATCAGGGTTTTTCTGAGAAATGTATAATTTTTATCAAAACAGGTGGGAAATCCTAAGTGAAATCACAACTTTTTGTTTGTTTTTTTGTTTTCCAAATAAGACTATGAAATCCTCCAATTAAAAAAAAAATCTCTGTTCAGCAAAAGTTTTGTGAGACCAACCTCAGAAACCAAGATTCCAATTCTGATGGCAGCATTACTAAGTTTATTAAATTCATGGTTTCATTAATAGTGAATTGAGCTGTGAGCAAATGTCATGGGTGGAAAGATCAACAGCATGGTCTCTGGAGGGCACATTGCCTTAATTATGTTATGTGGATAATTGCATAAGAACCGTACAGTAATGCTGCCAAACAATGGGTGCATTGTCCTTTCAAAATGAGGAAGTAAACAGTTTCCAGTATTGCCATCACAAGTTGAACTTAGGGAGACATTAGATCCTATGACTTTATCCAGAGAGTTAGATTCATCTCCTGCTAAATGGAAAAAAAATTCAAAGTAGAAGAGAAAGTAGAAACAGTGATTTGCTTTATTCTACTTTGGTGATGTTCTCACTGTATCCTCTTTGCACGTGTATAACAGGAATGAGAGCTGAAATTGGGACAAAGTCAAAATCTCTATTCAGTCTTTAAGTTACTTAATGAATATTTATTGAAGGACCAAGTGATTCCCAAAGATAGTTCTTCCCAAGCATAAGAAATAAGTGATTTCAACCTTGTAGATTTTAAGTTTTTTTAGGTGGGGTTGGAACAGCCACTAGTCTAGCATTAATTTGTCCTCCTCTTGAGATGATAGATATCCTTCTGAATACTGAATTTGTTGTCCTGTGAATTATGAAGTTTCTCTACTTTGGCTGGTGCAAATCTAATCTATTCCTGTCCCTGTGTGATCTCGGAATGTTGATCCTACAGGGGGTTCTTTTGCCAGACTCGCATCATTTCTTCTCGGTCATGTGCTGATCAGAATTCAGCTGAAGGCTCAAAAGGGACCCTCTGCACACCTTCATGTGCAGCTTTCTTTTGGGAATCTGCCTGTGAATTCTTGCTGTCTTTGCCTCCCAGCTCTGTTTCCTCAGCTCTGGGACTCTACCAGGCTCCTCCTGGGTTTCTGTTCTCGAGTTTGGCCTGGAAACTCTAGCCAGGTAGAAAGCTGGGGTCACGACAGGGACTTCACTGTTTTTTTTTTTGTTGTTGTTTCCTGTCTCTTGGATCACTCTCCTATGCTGCCTGATGTCGAATGTCTGAAAATCACAGTTTTATATATTATGTCCATATTTTTAGTTGTTTCCTGAGAGAGGATAAATCTAATCCCTCTTACTCTGTCTTGTCTGGAAATAATCATGCCAATTTTAAATTAGAAAACATTCTTTATTGCTGTCTCCATTAAAAATTGTCTATGACTCCAAACATATGTTATCTTTTATACTGGTGAGCTGGTTTGCCATCTTTTGCTTTAGAGTGAGGCATTGTCAAGAGAGAGTGTCAAGTGTCAGAGTTTGCAAGACTCCTTAATAGCATTACAGATGTCTCTGTGAAATTAATTAGTTATAGGTTGATAACTATGATAAATAGCTCCAGTGTTGAGTTTCACTTCTCATTAAATAAAATAAAATTTAATTTTGCAGGTAAAACTTAATAGACTTCATTAAAAAAATTTTTAATTGTACTTTAGATTCTGGGGTACATGTGCAGATTATGCAATATTGTTGCATAGGTACATTCATGGCAAGGTGGTTTGCTGCCTCTATCACCTATACCCGACATTTCTCCCCACTTTATCCCTCCCCACCTTCCCTCCCACTGTCCCTCCCCTAGCCCCCACAATGGACCCATGTGTGATGCTCCCCTCTCTGTGTCCATGTGTTCTCATGGTTCAGCACTGGCCTATGAGTGAGAACATGCAGTGTTTGGTTTTCTGTTCTTGTGTCAGTTTGCTGAGAATGATGGTTTCCAGATTCATCCATGTCCCTACAAAGGACAAGAACTCATTTTTTTTAATAGCTGTGTAGTATTCCATGGTGTGTATGTGCCACATTTTCTTTGTCTAGTCTATCATTGATGGGCATTTGGTTTGGTTCCAGGTCTTTGCTATTGTAAACAGTGCTGCAATGAACATGCGTGTGTATGTGTCTTTTTAATAGAACAATTTATAGTCCTTTGGGTATATACCCAGTAATGGGATTGCTGGGTCAAATGGAATTTCTGTTTCTAGGTCCTTGAGGAAACGCTGCACTGTCTTCCACAATGGTTGAACTAGTTTACACTCCCACCAACAGTGTAAAAGTGTTCCTATTTCTCCACATCCTCTCCAGCATCTGTTGTCTACAGGTGTTTTTAATAATTGCCATTCTAACTGGCATGAGGTGGTATCTCAATGTGGTTTTAATTTTCATTTCTCTAATGACCAGTGATGATGAGCATTTTTTTCATATGTTTGTTGGCTTCATATATGCCTTCTTTTGAAAAGTGTCTGTTCGTATCCTTTGCCCACTTTTGAATGGGTTTGTTTTTTTCCTGTGAATCTGTTTTAGTTTTTGGAGATTTTGTATATTAGCCCTTGGTCTGATGGGTAGATTGCAAAAATTTTTTCCCATTCTGCTGGTTGTCGGTTCACTGTAATGATTGTTTCTTTTGTTGTAAGGTCTCTCTCTCTTCTCTCTTTTAGAATAGCTGCATCTCAGCACATAATGATTATGTATTCTCAGGGGTTAGTTTTAGGATGTGCAATCATTAGCAGATTTTGAGTGTAAATGCAGGTCACTTTATTCTAGGCTTGTGTTTTGCCTTATCCACTTTGTTTTTATTTTATTTTATTTTTCTTTGCCTTACCCAGTTTTAATAAGTTCTGGTTCATATGCTACATATCTAAAAGAAATTAGAGTAGCATCTTTATAGATAGATGCTGAGACAATAAAATTGAATATGCTTTATGTTTTCTTTAACTTTCCTGTTTGATTCCATTGAAACCTCTTTTAAAATGTATTAAATTTTAAATTTATCTGTGGCAAGGGAATATGGTGTGTGTGTGTACAATGTGTTGAAAGGGAAAACATGACTGGCACATGACATGAATGGGAACACTGCAAATTTGCTGAACTCCTAAGAATTTTAGAAGAAAAAGACTTCTCACAAACAAGGCACACAACTGTACAAAGTAAGGATATGTGTTAGTTTCTAGAAAAGTTATAAGTAAATAGGAGAAATGTCATGTTATTAATACATCTTTCACACAAAGATACTTTCAATGACTTTTTTTTTTAAATTATTTTTTATTGTATAAATTTCAGGCATATAACATTAAGCCTTTTAAACAAAGCTTAAACATGCTGTCATTTTGGGAAACAGAAAATACAGATCTGAAGAAATGGTAGGTAAAAAATTACTTTGGGATGATGTTAGGACTTGGGGGACCAGATACAGTGGAAGAATATCTTTAAAAGTCACTTATCTTGTGGTAATCCTGCTATAATCTGCCGAGAAATTCGGCGAAGTATCTCTTCATAAGTATTTGTTTTTTAATTTAATAGGTCTCCAAATTACTCAGGAGAATCAGATCATATTTTGGTTAACCTTGATGTTAACCATGATAAAGCCATTTGGTGCTTATTTTATATCTAAAAGATGTAATTAATTTTTTAACTACCTCTCTTCTTTACAAGCCAATACGTTATTTCTTTTTTCTTACAGTTAATCTGAAATTTATTCTGTTTTATAAATCTATGCCAAATAACCCCACTAACAGTAATGTACTAATTTTTTCTAGTTATTACAGTATTTACAGCTAATGTTATCCAATTATATGTATTGGACGGAATACTGCCTTGCTTATATATGGTAAATACTTAAGTTTTGTCAAGTCATTTACAAGGTTCTTGAGCACAGAGTCCCTCTAGTTTTCTTCTATATATTTTTCTTCTTTCTCTTGCTCACTTCTAAGTGGAGTGTAGATGCTTGATAATCTGTCGTCTTGAAGTCAATTCTAAGAATTTAAAACTGGATATAAACTCCTTCCCTCCTCACTATTACCACCTTAATAGCATCCACAGTTCAGAAAAATAAGACAGGAAATAATTGCTTGTGAAGGGCCACACAAGAAGTTAGGTATAAAACTGCAGTTGGACCTCAGACTTTCAAACCCATAATGCTAAACTCAAAACAAAAGGCCACACAGCCTTCATCTATATAATCAGATTAAGAAAGCACTCAGAAAAGCAAACTGCTCTTGTCCTGAAGGAAAGTTTGTGACTGTGTATTCTTTGCACAAAGTAAGGACTATGGATCTCATTCAAATGTCCCCATCCTCAGCGTGCTGAAGATACTATCAGTATAAACATTTTTGAAGGGGAAGATATATTCTGGGCCTGGGAGACAGATCCCGTCTGGTCTACCTTGGGTGGAAGCCTCCCCTACTCTGTCGTGGTTGGTTGTTTTGTTGTGTGTGGACAGCTGAGAGTCATTTCCTCATCTTCATTCCAAACGAAGCTGGACACTCCCTTTTCATTTTTGAAAAGTAATCTGTGTGAGAAGGCAGCCAGCATGTTTACCCACTGGGCTTGGAGCCAGTCAAAGGCCGCCTTCTTTCCCTGGTTCTTCCTCTCTCTGTTTCTCAATCTCCCCTGCTCTAAGATGGCCAGATATGAAAAGTTGCCAGTCAGGATGCCAAAACTTCAAAGAGATCTCTCATGAGAGTACACAAAGTCCCATTTGTTCAGCAATTGGATGGAGATGCCAGCAGCTTCCAGGCAGACAGAGAATCGAAGGTTTGTCTTCGCTTGACTTCTCGCTCGCACCATCTGGCTGATGGAGGATCCTTTCATTTCTTCCTGTGGCTGGACCAAAGTGAGAATGACTGTAAATAGAAGTGCCTTTCCAGCCTTCACTTGTCTCCATTTTTAAAAGGACAAATAAGGTCATCTCTGCTTCTGAAAT
>PVKP010024183.1:0-35318 GCA_004027715.1 Plecturocebus donacophilus | reverse complement strand
GAAATGCAAATTAAAAAAGAAGATTTTAGTTTCCTATCTGATGGCGAAAAATGGAAAAGTTGCATAAAAGCAAGAGTTGGTGAGGACATGGAAGGGTGCTGTGTACTCAGGGGTTTGGGGTGTGCCCTGCACAGCCTTGTGGAAATGTGACCTGGCATCCTGGTGTTAGAGAGGCATTGTAGCCAAGATGCTTGGTGCATCCAGAAAACCTTGCTTTCCTGTGCCATTGGAAAGCAACACTGGGAATCACCCATCCCAGGCCCTAAAGAGGTCTCTGTCTTGCAATTGGATGCCAGCTCAGCCACAGTAGAGTAGGGCAGAGTCCTGAGGCCCTCATTCCAGGCCTCGCTACTGGATGACATTTCTAGACACACCCTGGACCAGAAGGGAATCCAGTGCCTTGAAGAGGCGAACCCAGTCCTGGCAGGATCCATCACCTGCTGACTACAGAGCCCATGGGCCTGAATAATGAGCGGTGGTGGCCAGGAAGTGCACACTGGGGCCTCGGTGAGACTGAGACATGCTGGCTTCAGGTGTGACCAGCACATTCCAAGCTGTGATGGCTAAGAGGAGCGACTCCTTCTGCTTGAGGAAAGCAGAGGGGCAACCGAGGGTACTCTGTCTTGCAGCTTAGGTACCATCTTGGCCACAGTACGGTAGAGCATCCAGCAGGCTCTTGGGGTCCCCATTCCTTGGCTCTGACTTGTGGACATTTCTAGATTCACCCTGGGCCAAAAGGGAGCCCACTGCCCTGAAAGGGGGTTCGAGGCCTGGCAGGAGTCATCACACACTGACTGAAGAGCCCCGGGGCCTTAAGTGGACATCACCAGTAGCCAGGCGGTACACGCTGCAGGCTGGGAGCAGTGGTGGCCCTGGGGAGAGGCTGCTCCGCCTAGGAAAAGGGGAGGAAGAGTGAGAAGGGCCTTGTCCTATGGCTTGGATGCCAGCTCAGCTGCAGCAGAAGGAAGCACAGGTAGATTCCTAAGGTTTCCAACTCTCGGCCCCGGCTCCCAGATGGTATCTCTGGACCTGCCCAGGGCTGGGGGAAACTCACTACCCTGAAGGGAAGGAAAGAAGCCGGGCTGGCTTTGCCACACGCTGATCGTGGAGTCATAGGGCCTTGAGCAATCTAGTGGTCACCACTAGATTCATGTGAGGAACTGTACTGGCTTCAGGTCTGACCCAGGTCAATGCCTGGGGTGGTGGCCAGAGGGGTGCTTGTGTCACTCCTCCCCAAGCTACAGGGAGCTCTGCATACAGAGAGAAGCTCCATTTGTTTGGTAGAAAGTAAGGTAAGAGAACAAGTGTCTCTTCCTAATAATCCAGAGAATTCTTCTGGATCTTTTCCAAGACCACCAAGGCAGTACCTCTGCAAGTCTGTGAGAGCCACAGCATTGCTGGGCTTGGGGTGCTCCTTAATGAAGAGATGGCTGCAACGACTGAAAAAAGATTATAACACCCAAGTTCCTGTGAATACCTGAAAAACCTTCTCAAGAAGGACAGGTACAAACAAGACCAGACAGTGAACACTACAATAAATATTTAATTATTCAACGCCCAGACACTGATGAACATTCACAAGCACCAAGTCCATCCAGGAAGACACGACTTCACCAGAAGAACTAAACAAGCACCAGGGACCGATCCTGCAGAGAAAGAGGCGTATGACCTATCAGAAAAAGAATTCAAAATAGCTGTTTTGAAGAAAATCAAAATAACACAGAGAAGGAATTCAAAATACTATCAGATAAATCTAGCAAAGAGATGGAAATAATTAAAAAGAGTCAAGCAGAAATTTTGGAACTGAAAATGCAATTGACATACTGAAGAATGCAGCAGCCTCTTACCAGAATTGACCAAGCAGAAGAAAGAATTAGCGAGCTTGAAGACAGGCTATTTGCATATACATAGTCAGAGGAGACAAAATAAAAAAGAATTTAGCACACCTCTAAGATCTAGAAAACAGCCTCAAATGGTCAAATCTAAGAGGCAGTGAACTAAAGAGGAGATAGGGAGAGGTTAAAGTAGAAAGATTATTCAAAGGGATAATGACAGAAAACTTTCCAAACCTAGATAAATATATCAGTATTCAAGTACAAGAAGGTTATAGATCACCAGATAGATTTAACCTAAATAAGGCTACCTCAAGGCATTTAATAATCAAACTCCTAAAGTTCAAGGATTAAGAAGGGATCCTAAAAGCATCATGATAAAAGTAACAACATACAATGAAGCTTCAATCCATCTCGAAGCAGACTTTTCAGTGGAGACTTTATAGGCCAGAAGAGGGTGGCATGATATCCTTAAAGTGCTGAAGGAAAAAACGTTTATCCTAAAATAGTATATGCAGTGAAAATATCCTTCAAACACGAAGGAGAAATAAAGGCTTTCCCAATCAAGCAAAAGTTGAGGGATCTCATAAACTCTAAACCTGTCCTACAAGAAATGCTGAAAGAAGTTCTTCAGTCTGCAAGAAAAAGAGATTGATGAGCAATAAGAAATCATCGGAAGGTGCAAAACTCACTGGTAATAGTAAATAAACACACAGAAAATTATAACACTGTAATAGTGGTGGGTAAACTGTTCAAATCTTGAGTAGAAAGACCAAAAGATTAACCGATTAAAAATAATAACTGTAACAACTTTTCAAGACATAGTGCAACAAGATATAAATAGAAACAACAAAAAGTTTAAAAACAGGGAGACAAAGTTAAAGTGTATGGTTTTTATTAGTTTTCTCTTTGTTTGGTTAGATTGGTTGTTTATACAATCAGTGTTAAGTTGTCATCAGTTTAAAATAATGGGTTATAAGGTATTATTTGCAAGCCTCATGGTAATCTCAAACCAAAAAATATACAATGGATACCAAAAAAAGCAAGAAATTAAAACATACTACCAGAGAAAATCACCTTAACTAAAAGGAACACAGGAAGGAAAAAACAAAGGAAAGGAAAGCCAGAAAATAATAAAATAGCAGGAGTAAGTCCTTACTTAGCAATAATGATATTGAATCTTAATGGTCTAAATTCATCCATCAAAAGACATAGGGTGATGAATGAATGAAGATACCAAGACTCAATGATCTATTGCCTACAAGAAACACCCTTTACCTGTAAAGGAACACACTACTGAAAATAAAGAGTTGGAAAAAGATATTCCATGCAAATGGAAACCAAAAAAAGAACAGGAATAACTATGCGTACATCAGACAAAATAAATTTCAAGACTAAAACTATAAAAGGAGACAAAGAAGGTCATTATATAATGACAAAGGAGTCAATTCAGCAAGAGGATATAATAGTTGTAAATATATATGCATCTGATACTGGAGCATCTAGATATATAAAGCAAATATTATTAGAGCTAAAGAGAGAGACCCCAATGCAATAATAGCTGGGACCTCAACACCCCATTTTCAGCATCAGACTGATCATCTAGCCAGAAAATAAAAAAGAAACATCAGATTTAATCTGCACTATAAATCAAATGGATCTAATGGTTATTTATGGAACATTTCACCCAACAGCTGCAGGATACACATTCTTTTCTTCAGGACATGAATCATTCTGAAGAACAGATGATATGTTAGGCCACAAAATAAGTCTCAAAAACTTGAAAAAAATTAAATTATATCAAGTAACTTCTCTGATGACAATGGAGTAAAACTAGAAATCAATAACAAGAGGAATTTTGGAAACTATACAAACACATAGAAATTAAGTATGTGCCTGAATGACCATTGAGTCAATAAAAAAATTAAGATGGAAACTGAAAAATTTCTTGAAACAAATGATAATGGAAACACTACATACCAAAACCTGTGGGATACCGCAAAAGCAGTGCTAACAGGAAACTGTATAGCTATAAGCACCTATATTAAAAAGGTAGAAAAACCTCAAATAATCTCACAATGCATCTTAAAGAACTATAAAAACAAAAGCAAACCAAACTCAAAATTAATAGAAGAAAGGAATAAATATCAGAGTAGAAATGAAGAAATTGAAATGAAGAAAACAATGCAAAACATCAACAAAATGAAGTTTTTTTTACTTGCAAAGATAAAATCTACAAACCTTTGGCCAGACTAAGAAAAAAGAAAAAAGACTCAAATAAATAAAATCAGAGATGAAAAAGGAGACACTGCAGTGAATACTGCACAAATTCAAAAGATCTTTAGGGGCCACTGTGAGCAACTCTATGCCAATAAATTGGAAAAGCTAGAAGAAATAGGTAAACTCCTAGACATACATAACTTATCAAGAGTGAACCATGAAAAAATCCAAAATCCAATGGACCAATAACAAGTAACAAGACTGAAGCCATAATAAAAAGTCCCAGCAAAGAAAAGCCCAGGACCCAGTGGCTTTCCTGCTGAATGTCACCAAACATTTAATGAAGAACTGATACCAATCTTCCTCAAACTATTACAAAAAACAGAGAAGGGAATACTTCCAAATGCATTCTACAAGGCCAGTGCTGCCCTGATACCAAAACAAGACAAAGACACATCAAAAAAAGAAACTACAGGCCAATGTCCCCGATGAACATTGATGCAAAAATCCTCAACAAAATACTAGCAAGCCAAATTCAATAATACATTAAAAAGGTCATTCAATATGACGAAGGGGGATTTATCCCAGGGATGCAAGGATGGTTCATCATAGGCAAAGCAATCAACGTAATACATCATTCAACAGAATGAAGGGCAAAAAACATGATCACTTCAATTGATGCTGAAAAAGCACTTGATAAAATGCAACATCCTTCATGATAACAACCCTCAAAAAACTGAGTGTAGATGGAAAATATCTCAACACAGTAAAAGCTATAGATGACAGACAATAGCTATTATCTGCTGAATGTGGAAAAACTGAAAGCCTTTCCTTAAAGATCTGGAACACGACGAAGATGACCACTTTTGTTGTTGTTATTCAGATGAAGCCTCACTGTCTCACGCAGGCTGCAGTGCAATGCTGCAATCTCGGCTCTCTGCAAGCTCTGCCTCTCTGATTCGAACAATTCTCCTGCCTCAACCTCCCAAGGAGCTGGGATTACAGGTGCCTACTGCCATTCCTGGCTACTTTTTGTATTTTTAGTAGAAATGGGATTTCACCACGTTGGCCAAGCTGGTTCCACCCTCTTCAGCCTCCCAAAGTACTGGGATTACAGGTGTGAGCCACCACACCTCGCCAAAAATGCCCATTTTCACCATTATTATTCAACATACTACTGGAAGTCCTAGCTAGAACAATCAGAAAAGGGAAAAAAATAAAGGACATCCAAATTAGAATACACGAAGTCAAATTCTTGTAGTTTTGCAGATGATATGATCTTACAACTGAGCTCTGGCAATGCTACAGCAGATCCATATCATTACACATTTGTCCAACCCCCAAGGAACTCACAAGAGTGAGCCCTCATGTCAACTGTGTACTCTGGCTGGTCATGAGGTGTCGATGTAGATTCATCAACTGTAAAATTGCCCCACTCTGGAGAGGGTGTTTACAGTGGGGCTTATGCTGTATGTACTGGGGGCAGGTGGCTTATGGGAACTCGGAACCTTCCTCTCAATTTAGCTGTGAGCCTAAAACTGGTGTGAAAAATAAAGTCGTCTTTGGCTGATGATCAAAGAATGCTGAAGAGAACTTGATGTTTTATGATTTGCAGTTAATATCATAATACTATTACCAACCTCCTGCCCTAAGACTTTACCGTAGAACTGGATGCGGAGCCTAAACACATCCAGACCTCTGCGTTCCAGACACACAGCTGCCACTTTCCTTCCCTCTTCTCCTTCCCTAGCTCATATCGGGACAACCCGCTGTGTGCCTGTGGCCACCTCATTTCTGCTCTTCATCATCTGCTTTGTGAGCCTAGAAATGACAGTTATGCATGTTAGAATGATACTTAAATTACAAACAAAGACGACGTGGCTGAGAACACAGGACGTGTGTGTGGCTTCTCAGAGCCGAGGACATCTGTTCTTGCAGGCTGGACTCCCCTCCGCTTTATTTTGCTGTGAGCTGTGCACTCTCATCGCCTCTGTCACTCCCCGTAAGCGTCTTAAGCATGGGTGTCCCACTTTACAGAGTCATAAATCCTCTCACAGTGTTTCACACAGGGACCTCACCTCAAGTACATTTTGGACTGGAAAGCTGAATTTGTGTCACGCAAAGTTACAAGGAGATCTCAACCAGATTTTTTTTCTTACTTTTTTTTTTTTTTTTTTTTGAGACAGAGTCTCATTCTAGCCCAGGCTGGAGTGCAGTGGTGTGATCTTAGCTCACCACATCTCCACCTCCCGGGTTCAAGCAATCCTCCTACTCTCCCGAGTAGCTGGGATCTCACCGGCCCCTCCTGGCAGATACCAGTGCAGAGAGTGAGACCCTCAGGCGCTGCGGGGCCCTGCTTTCTCAGCTCAGCCCACTGTGGCTGGGTCAGGCTGTTCACATTGCAGTTCTTGGGAACTGTTTGGGATTCCCTTACTCTAAGAGGGATTTTTTTTTAATGCCTAAATGCCTTCTTTTATCCTACATGAGGTCTGTGACAAGCCACGGTCTCACTGGGGTGATCCAAGTTAATAACCACAGGCATCTTTGCCAGGAGAGCACGTGGAAAGGACATCAATTGCCTTGTGAGCTCTGCACTGAGAACAATCGGCGCCATGCTCAGGTCCAGCCACCTGCTGGGAGGTCCTACAATCGTGTTTTTAATGGAGTGGCAAGGTGAGCACTCACGTCTGAGTTTCCTGTTAAAAGGCACATCTCTGGCTGCATCCAGGAGATTGTAAGTGAGACTCTCTCATGTCAGGACGCAGGAATCCCTGTGTTTAAGGAGGAGCTGCAGAGACTGTTCTGGACCCAGAGGCTGGATGCAGCCACGGCTCTCTCCACACGGCCGTCTCATTAGCACTCTGGGGGCTGCTCTGATCCCGATTTTAGGAATATCAAGCTAAGAACATGGATGAGGCTTAGTGGTGTCTCCCAGACTACACAGAGAACAGAACACAGAGCTGCACTACTGAATTATGAATGATCGCCTGTGCTTCTTCTGCTGAGTCACAGCCATCACTGAGGACACTGCTGTGGGGATGGATGACCGAGGCCCCACGACCAATTCCCACCCTCCGGAGCACTCAGGAAGCAGGCCTGGATGATGAGTCGGCGGCCCACGGCTGTGCGCATTCAACTGCTCAGTTTCTGCTGCTGAAGCATTTGGGGACATGTTTAGGGCCTGAGAATATGTTCTAAGGTGTTTGTCACAAGGCGTGGCCCACGAGCAGCAGGGCCACATCACTGTGCCAAGACCCTAGCGTCGGGATGATGCTCGCTGATGCCAGCAAAATGGGCTCTGAAGGGAGGGTCTAAACATGCCGCCTTCATGACCCCTGAAGAACCGAGCACAGTCAGCTCTTCTGAACACACACGGTTTAACTGGGCTGGGCGCAGTGGCTCATGCCCGTAATCCCAGTATTTTGGGAGGCCGAGGCAGGCAGATCACTCAAGGTCAGGAGTTCGACACCAGTCTGGCCAACATGGTAAAACCCAATCCCTACCAAAAATACAAAAGTTAGCCAGGCATGGTGGTGGCACCTGTAATCTGAGCTACTCGGGAGGCCGAGGCAGGAGAATCGCTTGAACCCGGGAGGCGGAGGTTGCCGTGAGCCGAGACTGCGCCACTGCACTCCAGCCTGGGCGACAGAGTGAGACCCTTTCTAAAACATAAAAAGGTGGGAGATGGGGGGAGACAAATAGCTTTAGTTTCATTTGTCTAGAGAGGTGAAATTGCCCTTTTCTCCCTGAGAGAGAATATTAGACTTATGCAAATTGTTCTCACTTCTTTCTTCTGCCTCGATTTATAAGACTCATCACCTCAGTCTAAAAGGCCCATGTGTTTCCTGGTGTTATATCAGGTTTAAAATACTCAAAATACTCAGCTAAGAAAACCATTCTAATTTATTATAAAAGTCCTAACACTCAGCAGGGGGAAATGTTGATGCCATAGGAAAGTTCAAATAGAATTCTATTTCCACAGAAGAAAATGCTATGAGAAAAACTAAGACAACAACTTCAGGCTGGACAGCTTGTCTCCACTCTTTACTTAGCAATGTACTTTTAGCAACGTTCCTTTTCCCCCCATGAAAAATAAAGATTTTAAGAGGAAAATTCAATTTTTCAAGACCCCTCACGAATGAACAATAACACTTGGTGTGGGCTCATATTGAGTAGAAATTGTCTAAGGACGTGACGGGCCGGCTGCAGTGGCTCACACCTGTGATCCCAGCACTCTGGGAGGCCGACGCAGGAAGACAGCTCAGGGCCAGGAGTTGGACACCAGTCTGGACAGCACAGTGAGACCCCACCTCTACCAAAACTAAACACATTAGTTGACCATGGTGACATGCGCCTGTAGTCCCAGCTACTCGGGAGGCTGGGGCAGAAGGATCATTTGAGCCCAGGAGTTGGAGGCTGCAGTGAGCTGAGATTGCACCACTGCCCTCCAGCCTGGGCAACAAAGGGACCCCCATCTCAAAACAACCAAACACACGAAAAAGAGAAAATAGAAATGTTTATGTCCACACATTTTCAACTCAAAGTTTTCCTTGGTAGAAAGCCAGGTGAGCGTGGATGAGGTCTTGGGGTCAGAGGAGGAGCGCAGGTGGCTCCGTGGCTGGGAGTCGGTGTGGCCACGGCCTTACCCGCTCTCAGACAGGAGCTCGGGGTCTCACGGCAGTGTTCACGCGTCCCGGGCCCCAAGCACACAGGACAGGAACAGAGTAACAGGCGTCTTCCTCCCAGATCCTGGCCATGCCCTTCATCGGCTCAGAACTGCTTCCTCCCCCGGCTGTCTCAGAGCAGACCCCCACGAGCCTGAGAGTCCCTTGTCCTTTTCTAGCGTGGGTGTGGGACTCGAGGCCACCCCTCCTGTGCCGCGTTGGGTTCGAAGACTGCCCTTGGCCCTCAGGGTTGGCATTGGAGACACCAGAGGCCACAGGGTCCCAAAAACCCCAAACCCTGTGTGCAGGGTCCCGTATTTAATATTCTAATCCAACCTCAGCCCTGAAACCCAGTCTGAGGGCAGAGGGCGATCTCTAAGCTCCAACAGCTCAGAAACATGCAAAGGTTCCTCTGTGCTTCCCCAGGACACTGAGCGTCCACGAGAGGACAGATGCATCCCCGGGGAATGCAGCTCCAAGTCTGTTTCCGTGGGGAGGGAGTTTCCGAGGCTCCTGGTCCTGGCCTCTCTGCAGCCCCTACCTCAGCCCCTTCTTCCCAGGGGAGAATCATGGGGAGCAGCTCCTCCCTCACAACCGGGCTCTCCTGTGGGAACTGTCCCCAGGCAGGGCTCTGCACCCACTCGCAGGGAGTCCTGGTGCCCTGACACCCTAAGGTGGGTGGGGGATTAGCGCATCTGACACCCTGGGGTGGGGTGTGGGTGCATCTGACACCCTGGGGTGAGGGGTGAGCACATCTGACACCCTGGAGTGGGGGTGAGTCCATCTGACACGCTGGGGTGGGGGGGGTGAGTGCGTCTGACACCCTGGGGTGGGGGATGAGCATGTCTGACCCCCTGGGGTGGGGAGTGAATGCATCTGACACCCTGGGGTGGGGGGATGAGTACGTCTGACCCCCTGGGGTGGGGAGTGAGTGCATCTGACACCTTGGGGTGTGTGGGGGGGAATGTACTGACTTGGGTGGCCTTCACAAGCCCACATGGCAGCAAACCCAGCACTAACCTGTGGCATAGTCCCTGTGGGTGAGGCCATGGCTGTGGGTCCCACCTGCCTGGCTTCTGAGCCGTTTCTCGGTTCATTCTCACCTGGCGGGTGGGCAGGAGGACCTGTTCTACGTTAGCTCCCCCAAGCCCCAGTGTACCTGGGAACTTTCATGGAGGAGGCACTGCAGGTGGAAGGGGAGGGGACGCCAGGGAAGACCTGGGATGGCCCCAATGCTCTTACCGGCCCACCCCAGTACCTCCCCAACCCGCTCCAGGAGAAGGGGACTGCACTTGGTGGTCCTACTGATCACTTCTTTCATTTTCTGTATTTTGTAACATTTTGGCATCTTACAGAGCTTGCTGGCCTGGCCTGGGACATGCTGTCCTCCCAGGGTCAGCCCATTCTCAGAGATGGGAAGGGCTTGGCTGGGAGCTCATAAACCAACCGGCTGGAGTCCAGACCCCAACCCTTCCTCAGCTACTCTCACACACAAGCCCTGGCTGCAGTATCCCTGGGCCCCGTACCAGGCAACTGGAGACCACCGTGATAGCCCAAAGCCCACTGGAATGACCAAAACCCAGGCAGCAAAGCAGCTCCCTCTGCCCTGGCCTGCCTCCCTGGGAACCACAGTCAAGGCGCCGGCCTCAGCTTCCACCTGCTCCTGTGCCGCCCATCCTGGTGCTCCTGAGGCCCTGTGTGGTGTGCTGTGACCCCCTGCTGGGACCCATGAGCAGACTGAGGAATCAAGTGGCAAGTGGTAAGGGACACCCCAACTTAGAACCTCTGTGCAGGGGGAGCTTCAGGAGGCTGCAAGCACAGGTGTCAGCCCTGGGTCCCACAAGCAGAGCTGGGATCCCTGGTTCACAGGAGAGAGAGCACCTCAACTGAGGCGCACTGCAGAGAAAGAGAAACGCAACCCAGACACACATCAGGAGCACTGGCACATTCCGAGTGATTTATTTCATCTCGGCATGAACTGACAGATATTCGGGGCTCTGCACTATTTATGCCGATGATTTTACAACTCAAGCATTAATAATACATTAACTACACAGATTGTAACAGCTGGCCTGAAATTGGCCTTCAACAGGTGTAGTTTACCTTTAATAAATGGTAACACTTGAGAACCACTTAGAGCTTGAACAGGCTTTAGAGGAGCTTTGATCTCACATGAGAACCCATCTCCTGTTTTATGTCCATTCCATCCAGATCCATTCACTTAGCGAGTCAGAAGCACCTGCCGGCACAGGATCTGTGCTGGGTGCCTGAAGGCTGCACAGTCTGGACTTCCTCTCCATGTGAAAAAAGTGGAAATAACGTGGCCACTGAAATAAATTCAATGCAAGTGAAACAACTGCAGATTTCCATTTTCAGCTCGTGTTATCTTCTTATGAATAATAATATTGCAGAAGAAAGGGGAAAATCAGAAAGCTGACTGATTTTTAACCACAAAATAAAACTTTTTGTAAGTTGGAAAGCATCTAAAGTAAAGGAGAACATAAAAATGCTCTTTTGTTTACATTTGCTCCACTAAGATTTTATAAGAGATTATGTCTTGAATCTATCTTGATTTCAGGAAAAGACAAAAGAATGTCGAAAACATCCTATTTCCAAATCGTTTACAGGAAGTTAACTAAGACTGACAGATTCAATGGCTGCTGCCAGAATTAGTGAAGGTGACAGCAAACATTAGCAGAAACAGAGCAGATGATTAATTTCTTACGCAAGTATCTGTAGCCAAACTGATATAGTCATGAGTTTTCGTTAAGTAGCCAAAGAATTTCCACAACATTCATTTTCTTACAGGAAAAGAAGTCAGTGCCTCCACAGACTGAGAAACCAAATCCTGAAGTACCAAATCCCAGCTCTACAAAGCTGCAGGAAGCAGTGCACAGTGGAAGGCTGTTCTCAAGATGAAGAATAAAACCAGAAGGAAAAGGAGGAAGGCTCAAGCTCATTCCTCTGCATGGCAAATGAACCTTGATTGGCAATACAGAAGGGATTGCTGTCAGCTAAGCAAAAGGTCAGGCTTCCGTGCATAACATTTTCCCCAGAAGACACCACTGCCTTTTCAGACATTTGGAAACACCCCTATGCATGGGTTAATTTCATGAGAAGTGTGGATAGCTGTCATCAAGGCACTAGCCTCATCTGACTCTTTTAATGGGTAGATGATCAAGAATATTTTTGCAGCAACCTTTTTCCTACACAGTGTTGGACGCAGACATAGAACACCACTCTGAATTGGAAAAGATCCTACCCGGAGCATCAGATGTTGCCAGGCAGTCTCAGCAAATACCTCTGCCCTCACACCAGCAGTCCTGGAATCAAAGCCTTGGAGGATATGGCTTTTCTCTTTGTTTCATGGGTGCAAACCCTAGTGGCTCCACACCCCAGGTACTGGCCCCCAAAAAGCAAAAACGCTGCTGATGGCAAGGCAGGTCCTCTAGTATGTGTTTTTATGTGGTATCACTATTTAGAAATGCTGTGTATCCTATTCTGTGTATTTCCAAAATAGGTTGGCTGGACATCCTTTAATGGTTGGTATTAATTCTTTTCTCTTATTCTTTAGGTTTTTTGTGCCTTTTATTGTGAGAAGGTGATGGGGAGTACCTGGGGCTTTGCTACAGGGCCCCACAAGAAGTGGTGCTATGCTACTGTGGGTGTCCCTTCACTAAATGAAATGCTGGAAAGCCACAGGAACTCCCGGGGGTATGTGACGGTGCAGCAGCCCCCACCCGATGACATCCACCACTTCTCATGTTCTCTTCCAGGGATGGTGTTACTTTGGAAGCCCAATTTCAACATTCCATTTTCAAACAATAAACATTACAGGAATGATTTCACAAGTAAAATCACAGTGATAATAGCGTATTAGTTTGATCTTTAAGGACTGAAAATATTAGCCTGGTCTTCCCATTTCATATAAAAATTTCTACCATTAATAATAAAATTCTAGAGGAAAATGCAGGACAGTGTGAATGGTACATTGCGTAAAATGGACATTATTTGTTTCCTTTTGCTGTAAATACTGTTCCTACAACCATTTCTCCAGCATACTCCTATAAAAGGCCAATTAAGTCAGGCAATATCAAGCCTGTTTTTCTTTCCCAAGATGATTAACCAAGTTGCCAATCTGTCCCCTCAGTTCATGAGTAACCACAGGCAAGCAAACATGTCCCCAGAACATACTCTAACCCAGATCATAAATTCCAGTCCCCGAGTCATGCATAAGATCCAAGCTGATCGCTTCTAAACACACTTAACTGAGCCTCTCATAACCACAGACTATTTAAAAAGCATAACCTATTTTTCAATTACCCACCAATTTCTACAGAGATGGCAGTTCTCATCACTGGATTAACAAACAAATAATAGTAAAGTAGGCATGATTTCATCTAGTGACGTTCCAGGAACTTTCATTTATTTTCCTCTTTCAATAAGAAAATGGGCTGGATTCAGAGTTCAAATGTTTGCCTCTATTTGTGAGCATGTATCTCATCCTCAAACTTGTAAGTCCTCCGTATACACACTTGAGAAGTAAAATGTTAAATGAGGAATGACCCACTTCATTTGTTTTTAATCCTCACACCCTGTCAATCAATGCAGTGAGCCTCATGTTAATTCTATTAGGGTATTTTGGAATTCAATTCAATTAAGGACATGCAGTTTACTTGCTAACCTACTGTGCACAAGCACGTCCCTTCCTTGTTATATACCTTACTATGCCCACTGTCACTCAGCCACTTTCTTAGAATAGTGATTGTAAAAATTATTCTTCCTCATCAGAACTACACGATCCATATTTAAAACATCAGAAATAGTGGGTTCAAAATGTGCCTACAGATTTTTACAGAACTGTCAAAACAAACTGATTTTCCTTCTGGAATTTTATCTCATTTCAAAATATGAAAGTGGCTGGGCATACAGAGTAGGCTACTGAAGATTGCTTTTTAGATCGACAAACACCCTGAAAGTTCTTCCTACTTATGATATGCTGTTTGGTAACATTTAGCCATTAAAGACTTAAAATTTAAATAATGGTAAATCATCGCTACATCGTTGACCACAGTTAACATCCTTTAAATGGAAACTATGAAAGCCCTATTGGTCCAACAGTGAGACGGAGCTGCTGTAGGCATTGAGTCTGAGTAGCAATGCTGTGGAAAAGGAAATACTTCCAATTCATATTGGACAAGAAACGTTACTGGTAATCAAATATTTTACCCTTAATGCTTATTAAATTACTCTTTTTGGAGTTGAGCCAACCAAACAAGCACATAGTGGTACAAACTTTTCAACTAAATTAGAAAAAGCTTTACTTATCAGTTACAATTTTAAATCTCAAGCCAAAATTAAAACACGTCACCTTCTCTGAGAGCTTCCACTGGTAGTTAGCAGCGACCTACTTGAAGGCCCCGGGCCCCCACGCGGAGCCTTGGTGCTCTGAGGGGTTCAGGACAGCCAAGGGCCGGCTGCAGGGCGCCTCAGCACCCCCAGGTCCACCTGCTGTATCCTGTGGATCCCACCGCCTTTTCTGCGTCCTGTCAAGGGACCCATCTGCACAGGCCCCGTGTCTCACAGCATCGACCCCCACAAGCAAAGAGAAGCAAAAAGGAAAGCAAAGCGGAAGCGGCCTTGCCCAGCGTCCTTGGGGCTCCTTCGAACCGACCAGACGACCAGCGGCCCCGACTCCCCCGACCTGTCCTTTTCCGCTGGACTCAAAGCCCCTCCACCGAGGGAGACGCCCGCCTACCCCGCCGGCCTACGCGGTGCCCTGCTCTCCTTGGGGCTTCTCGGGCAGGCGGAGCGTGAACGGGATGAGCACACCCCGGGCGTCCAAGGGGGCGCCCAGCGCCTCGAAGCCGCCGCCCTGGCCCGCGTCGCCGCCGGCCTCGCCGTCCGGGGCGGGCAGGAAGCGCCAGGTGCCCGCGCGGCTCACGCAGTAGATGGCGCCGTCCAGGGCAGCGCAGCGGAAGGGCTGCAGGCCCGCGGGGGCGCCGGGGGGGCGCAGGGGCGAGGCGCACGGGCTCCACTGCTTGGCCAGGCAGTGGTAGCGGGACACGCTGACCCCGCCGCCCGGCCCCGCTACCTGCGCCTCGCCGCGGCCGCCGCTCAGGTCGAAGCGATAGATGAAGCCGTCAAGGGCGACCATGTCGGCCGACCGCTCGCGGCTGCTGCTGCACGGGCACTCCTGCCACTCGTCGCGCCGCGGGTCGTACTTGAGCAGGCGGTAGAAGAGCGAGCCCCCAGACACGTAGATCTCGCCGTTGCAGGCGGTGGCCTCGTGTGCCACAGCGAAAGCGCCCCGGGGCAGCGGCGCCACCGGGGCCCAGCGGTCCGCGCGAGGGTCGTAGCGCTCCACGCTGAGCAGGCACTCGCCGCCCACGGCGTAAAGGTGGCCGTCCAGGGCCAGCAGCCGCAGCTGCGAGCGCGCCTGGCGCAGGGGCCGCACGGCACTCCAGGTGTCAGTGGCCGGGTTGTAGCAGAAGACCTGGTCCGAAGGGCGAGCGCGGCCGTCGGGGCCCGCGGGCGCCACGCCGCCGGCCACGAAGAGGTAGTTGTAGAGGACGCACAGGCCGCAGCCCCGCGCCGGCGCGCCCTCGGGCAGCCGCGTCAGCTCGCGCCACTCCCCGGCCCCAGCGTGGAAGCAGTAGACGGCCGCGTCCCCGCGCGCGTCCGAGTCTCCCGAAGGGCTCTGCGGCCGGCTGCCCGCGCGCTCCCCGGCGGGCCCCAGCGCCGCGGCCAGGAGGTGCGCGCGACCGGCGCGCAGGCGGCGGCGCAGCAGCAGGTCCCGCTCGGCGCCCGACAGGCGCCCGAACACGGCGGGCTCGCGCAGCACCTCCAGGTAGTGGTCGCTCATGAAGCGGTACGCGGCGTCGCGCAGCTCGTTCAGCCGCTGCCGCTTGGCCGCGCTCAAGACCTCGTAGCAGTTGGCCAGGCTCAGCTGCGGCCCCACGGCGTCGGTGGCGCGCTGCGCGGCTCCGGGCAGCTGCAGTCGGCGCGCGCCGGCCACCACCTCGGCCACGTTGTCTGGCCGCACGCCAGCCATGTGCCCGCTGTAGGCGTCGGCCAGCAGCAGTCGCAGCGCCGCCAGGCTCACGCCCTGCACCCGCAGCACGTCCCGCGACGCGCGCGCGCGGAAGTAGTCGCTGCGCGCCGCCAGCACCGCCTTGTGCGCGCGCAGCCGGCGTCCCGACACCTCCAGAACCAGGTCCGGCTCCCCGTACACAGCCCCAAATCCTGGGGGCACGGGCGCGGGCTCCTCGGGGGACGCGGGGTCCTCAATCCAGGCGCGCGGCTCAGGGGACGCCGCTGCGGGCTCTTCCGGGCACGCGCGCTCCTCGGGGGACGCGAGCTCCTCCGGGGACGCGGCGCCCGCGCTGCCAGCCTCCCACTGCCGCTCCACCACCCGCGGGCCGCCGCTGGAGGGCGGGGAAGTGGCCGCGCCCTCAGCCGCCGAGGAGCGGGACTGCGGCGGGGACTCCTCCCCGGAGCTGAAGCACAGGGACGCACTGAGACTGCAGGGTGTCTGCGCTGGGGACGCGGCGCCCTCGCTCTCGCCCTCCCCTGCGCCCGGAGGCGGCTGATCGGGCTCTCCCGCAGCCCCAGGCTCGGTCCCCTGGTAGAGGACGCAGGGGGCCACCGCGTGCTCCATGGCTTGGCTGTGCTGCACCCACACGCCCCCGGCTCCGCGGCCCGCAGGTCTGGCCAAGGTCGAGCGTTACTCCGGGGTTTCCAGCTTCACAGCTTTTCCTGGCACGCGATCAGATTTCACTTCTGTGTGTCCACGATTTTTTTTGTTTTGTGTGTGTGTGTGTGGGAGGGATCTCACATGCTGCTACCCCCTGGCCCTTCCCCTCTCATCTCCTGCGAGGAGGGGTGTGTCCAACTCGTCCTGAGCTTCTGAACCCCAGTAACTTTAAATCTGCCCAGAAAGTCTTGGTGAATGGTCTCCAGCCGGCGTGAAACCACGCCAGCCAATATCCAGCATGGACTGGAGCTGCAGTTTATGGTCGTTCTTTCTGCAGTCTGGGTGACCAGGTGTCTCTCTCTTCAGCCTGGGTGACTAGCTCTACCTCTCTGCAACGCTGGGTGACCAGATATCAGGTGCACCCTCGCTCTTAGGGGTCCGTGATCACTCACTCACTCCACATTCCACCGCATCCCCTCGCCCTCGGGACGCAGAAAGCTGGGACCGGCTGTGGCCCAAACTTCAGAGCCTTGATTTAACCTCATGTCTGGAAAAGGGCCCCACTGTGGGCTCTTCTTCTCTGTGGCTCCCACTTGAGGCTACACAACTGCAAGGTCAGTGGGAGGATACTGGTCCTGTGTCCTGTGTCCTGGTCTCAAGAGCACACCCCGTGTGTCTGCATCCACACTTCCCCATATACCCGGTTATCCGTCACTCACTGCCAGGGTGTGTGAAAACGGTGCTGTGCTCCCGGAGGCCGTCCTCATTCATGGGGCAGGACCCTTCCTCTGAAGCTTCCTCTGCTGGGATATCAGGTGTTTCTGTGTCACCTCACCATACTCTTGTTCCTGTTCATAGGACAAAAAGAGGATATTTGTGCATTTTTCAATAAGGTTATTTCGTGTCAGTGGAATCTACCACCCTTCCCTCTCCAATGTTCAGATTATAGAATTCAGTTTTAGTGGTAAAGGGGTTGTGATTTTTCTCTGCTGGAGAGTTTGATGAATAAGACATGCAGAATTATTTAGGTATATTTTAAAGTGCCCTCTCAATATTCTTCTCCTGCTTTTGAGGACTCAGAACGAGAACCCAGTTCAAGCAGTGGGCACCACCAAACATTATGGCCCAACATGCATCCGTTGAACCATATGAAGTTGCTAGTTCTGTAGGTCAAAAGCAGTGGAATATCAACAATTTCCTGTTTTCAACATAAAAAGCTTAAGTAGCATCAAGAACTCCTTTAGTGAGAAAGCATCACTGGACTGTGTGGTTTTATCAATTTTTTAACAGATCACAGTTTTCTTTCAGTGTTTCCCAGTTAATTATTTCAAATTCGGTTATAACTGTTTGTAGAAAGGCGCTACGATGCATCTCTGGAACCAGCTTCAGCCAAAAGCATGAATTCAGGGACCCCAAATGGCACCAACTCCTAAATCTGTTTAAATTCTTAGAATTACAACCTTAAAAAACCTCAGAGAAGCAATTATCCAAACAGCCTAAATGCAGCAAAAGAAAAATCAGAGCAGAAAGTCTGGATGAATTAAGTGGAAGGCAGATGGCAGATGAATTATAGAATAAAATCAAATATCTTTCCTAAATTGGCAGACACTTCACGGACACTCCCTAAAATGCTGGAAAGAAACTTAGAAGTCTTAGAGTCCACATAAGCCAACTTTTTTCTGGCTTTCTAAAGAAAATTATGTGGACAACAAAGACAAACAAAACATGACCATGCTTATCTTTATACAGATTGCGTATTCACCTCTCAAGTGAAATAGGTAAAATGATGCTTAGCCCCCCAACATCTTCTGATGTTCCACTTACTATACATAATAGCATTACCTGGTTACTATAAATTGCCCTACTCTTTCTGCCACTCTGTCCCTGAAAAGGCTTACCGAGTATTCTCAGAAATAAGTGTCTTCAAGTTGGAAACTCCAGACATCTAACTCTCCTCGTCTCTTTCTCTCCCTCTCTGTCTTTCACAATAAAATGTTGGCACACTCTCTATGTGCACAGAATTGTCATGAGATGCCTGGGGAATGTAATATTAAGAAGATTTTTGAGAACTCTGAAGTTCTGGGCCCCAGGATAGGTCACAGACAATGGCTGAGCAGGACACAAGGGTCCCCCGTGTCCGGCATCAGGGAAAGGACCACAATGCAAGGGTGACCCAAACTGGAAAAGCTGTGAGGCTGCCTCAGTGAAGGGCATCAGCCCGGAAGACTGCAGAGTCTTTCCAGCCAGCTGAGTCATGCAAAGGAGAGGGAGAACAAAACTAAGATAAACTTCTCTATCAGATCAGCAATACACAGGAACCTCATATCTGAAATAAAATCCGAGAACTGGCTGTCTCAGTTGGCTTATTCGTTTAACACTGCTTCTGTAAGATACAGAAGACGTGGCCCTTAGAAATCCATTGTAGTAAACTTTCTTCTTGGCCTAGAAAGGGGTCACAGAGCTCCCTAATTCTTTCTTTTGCTGGACTGTCCTGCAATGTACAGGAGCCTCTGTCCTGAGAGTCAAATGTATGTAATTAATCATCCCAGACCAAAGGGAATCATGCAGTCAGTCAAATGGATTTTTTTTCTTTTTTTTTAGACAGAGTCTCACTCTGTTGCCCAGGCTGTAGTGGCGGAGTCTCGGCTTATTGCAACTTCCGCCTCCCAGGTTCAAGCAATTCTTCCTCAGCCTCCTTAGTAGCTCGGACTACAGACTCGTGCCACCATGCCCAGCTAAATTTTTTTTAAATTTTTAGTCAAGATGGGCTTTTACCCTGTTAGCCAGGATGGCCTCGATCTCCTGACCTTGTGATCTGCCCGTCTCGGCCTCCCAAAGTGCTGGAATTACAGGTATGAGCCACCGTGCCCGGCCCCAAATGGATTTTAAAAGCTTAAATTTGGAACTCTGCCCTAAAAAGTCCTATGAAATCAGTTCAAAGCCTGAGTGTTTGATAAGCATACATTTTGTTGTAACTACAGTTAAGCAAGAGAGACATCTCCAGGATCAAAAAGACACACTGGAAAGCAGCCCACAGTGTCCCCAGCAGCGAGGGACCCATGTGCTGTACCAAAAAGGAAGCTGTCTGGCTAGAGGCTGACAAGCCCTCATCCCAAATGCCTGAGCTCTTTAGGATTTTCAGTTTTTTGAATTTTGAAAATTTGCATTTATACTTACTTTTCAACTCCAAAAACTCCAAATCTGAAAGGATCCAATGAGCATTACGTCAGTGCTCAAAACATTTCAGATTTTGGAGCATCTTCAATTTCAGATTTGGGATGTTCAACTCACACCTGGGATAGAACTGGTTCTTATTCCAGCTGGCCCCAGAAAAAATAAAAATCATCTCAAAAGTCATGATTCAAGAGGTCTTAATGTTGCTTTTCCAATACACACACGTTATTAAATTGTGTCCTTCTGAGGGGCCCTTCCAGCAGAGGTGGTGGCCTTATCATATTCCGTGGATGGCATCCCCACCCCCGACCCCCGTCCTACCTGCCATTTGGCTCATGTTACAGGGCAAACTGGCAGAGCCAGGGATGGTCTCAGCATGGTACAGCCTCGCACTCTCACCTGGAGGAAACATGAGGCTTCTTAGACACCACTGCACTGAGATCACCTGCCATACAGCCAAAATCAGGCCAGCAGGTCTCTGTCCACCTCCATCAGTGGCGTTGTTTCTGACACCGAGATCTGCAGCTACGCTGTTGAGCACCAGCACGGCTGCATCTGGGGCTCAGGTGCCCTCCACTGTCCCCGCTAGGAGGCTCTGGGCAGCCTTTCCAGGAAATGGTCTCATGGCACTAAACAGGCCTGCCCTGCACAGGTCTCCCTGCAGAATGCATGCAGTGTCAGACACCATGTGGGAAAGGATGTTAAGCAGGAGCCCCTTTTTGTCTCAAGTGATAGTAAAAGAAACTCAGCATTAAGAGGTTGCATTTTTATTTTCCAGAATGACCCATTACTGACATTTTTACCTTAAAATAGATGGAGAGGAGTCAGTCTTTTGGGTTTAGCAACCCTCTGAGGTGTCAACAACTGTGTCAGCTGGTAGGGTCAGATTTCTTTGGATGGGAAGTCAGGGATTTCCCCAACCCCCATGTTATGATTGGCTCTAGAATCCGAATTCCACTAAGAGGCTCCCTGAGGTTCTACACAGGGTGCCCATCCTTGTTACTGGGAAATAACTGAAACTCTCCCCCCCGATTCGGGGTGTTTGGAAGGATTTTTTCCCTGGGTAGTCATCAACAAGGGTTTCCTGAACCCACTTGTGGAGTCACAATCAGGCCATGCATAGAAAGTCAGCATTGCAGTTTCTATGGAAGGTGTGGGGGGCACGGGGGAGATGGGCAGTGACCAGTTTCCTTCTTGCTAGTAATTAGGAAATCATTTCATAAGAACAAAGGCTAATTAAATATAAATATTATTAAATATAAACAATAAAATGTATGTAGTATTTTCCTCCAAAGGATGTAAGTCTCTTCTGGGCCTTATAAATATCTACACTTTAAGTTTCTAGACATTTTTTCACTATTAATACAAAGTAAAAAATATGATTTCCCAGTGTGGGCATTATATATTTAATGTGGACATTAGTTTATTCAGTATTAAATATCATGTTCTATTTTAATAATACTGGTTGCTAAATAGAATTTTCTTTCAAATAACTACAGTCAGCTTAATTTTTTAAAAGAATGCAATAATTGACTTAGGGAGTTTATGTAAACTTCTATGGTATGTTTTGCTTCTAAGAAAGTCCTTTGGCTGGGCATGGTGGCTCACACCTCTAATCCCAAAACTTCAGGAGGCTAAGACGGGGCAGGTGGATCACCTGAGGTCAGGAGTTCAAGTCCAGCCTGGCCAATATGGCAAAGCCCCTTCTCTACTAAAAAAAATACAAAATTAGTTGGGCTTGCTGGCACAGGCCTGTAATCCCAGCTACTCAGGAGGCTGAGGCAGGAGAATTGCTTGAACCTGGGAGTGGGAGGTTGCGGTGAGCTGAGATCACACCATTGCACTCCAGTTTAGGCAACAAGAGCAAAACTCCATCTCAAAAAAAAAAAGACAAAGAAAAATTCCTTCCAGGGTCTTCCACGCTTTGCCTGTGTCCTTCCACACCCCGTTAGACCACAGCGTTGCTGGGAATAGCACCTGGGCCATGCCCACATGGCCTCCAACGTCACCAAAAAGACGCCATTCACACAGTTAAATAGCCAATGAATTGATGAATTGAAAGGTTAATTAAGAAAGAAAGCCATCAAACTAAGAAAAATTATCGTGCCTTAGAAACTTGCATGGAATCTCAGGGTTTCTTTTGTTTGTTTTCTTTGACAGGGTCTTGCTCTGTTATCCAGGCTGGAGGACAGTGGCACAATCATGGCTTACTGCAGCCTCAACTCCTGGGCTCAAGACATCCTCCCACCTCAGCCTCCCAAGGAGCTGTGACGACCAGGGTGCACCACCATAGCTGGCTAATTTTTGTGTGTTTAGTAGAAACGGGATCTCACTATGTTGCCCAGGGTGGTCTTGAACTTCCGGGCTTAAGTGATTCATCTGCCTCAGCCTCCTAAATTTGCTGGGACTAGAGGTGTGGGCCACCACACCCAGTCAGGATTTCTCTTTGATTCAATGTATTGATTCACTTTCAACTGTTCCAACAAACACTGCTTTTCAAGGTTATTTCCTTTCCAGGCCCAAATGAAAACTGGTCCATGGCTTCTGGGCAGGCAGGACCAAAGGAGGGTACAGCAAGGAGGGAGTCGGTGCCATTGTGGACACCAATGCTCTGTGGAGCTAGCTGTCCTTACAGCCAGCCCTGATCCACTTTTTCTCAGGACTCTAAGGCACAGAAAATAGTGTAAGGAAGACCATCAAAATGTGCAGCATTACACTGCCTAAAGCTAGCCAGGAGGAAACACCACTCAGGAAATATATTTTCTTTGTAAAATGCATCCCATATTTAACTTTGCCACACGGCTACTAAAAGCGAGGTTCTGTGCTGTCCTGGAGGACGAGAAAAGTGGCTTCTGCTATTAGTGTTTGCCTTTAGGATACCTACAATGGTTCAAGCAATGAGATACTACGTGGAATAGAAGAAAACTAAATCCAATTGTAGGCAGTATTTTCTGTGTAGTTTAGAAATGGGGAGGGTGTCTGCTGCAGGGTGGAGTTTGTTGAGTCATTGAATGAATAAGTGAATGTCCCGTAATATATCAAGCAGCATTCATTAGAGTGTGTCCCACCAGAGCACAATCTATACTCTTTTAGCTTTTTTTTTTTTTTTTTGAGACAGAGTCTCTCCCTTGTTGCCCAGGCTGGAGTGCAATGGCACAATCTCGGCTCACTGCAACCTCTGCCTCCTGGGTTCAAGCGATTCTGCTGCCTCAGCCTCCCGAGTAGCTGGTATTACAGGCAACTGCCACCATGCCCAGCTAATTTTTGTATTTCTAGTAGAGACAGGGTTTCACCATGTTTGCCAGGCTGATCTCCAATTCCTGACCTCAAGTGATCTGCCCACCTCGGCCTCCCAAAGTGCTGGGATTACAGGCATGAGCCACCGCACCCGGTCTCTTTTACCTTATTTTTTATGAAGGACCTCCTAGGAGACCAGCTGAACTGCGGCATGACCTGACAACACGTGAGTCCAAACAGATACAGAGCAGCAGACGTCTATTTTGCCAGGCAATATGCTGTTGGGTGTTATATCATATCAACACACAGGACCCTCATGAGCCTTCTGGGAGGGAGGCATTGTGATTAGCCATTTATGTGATTTTACCAATATCATGCGTTCTATAAGCCATGCAGTTTTAAGGGGCAGAGCCAGAAATGAGCCAAGCAACTGGCTCCACTGCCCACACCATCAGCCACCGCATCATGACGCCTCCTGAGTCATTCAGACTCCAGGCCCCATCCGAGCTGACGCCTGCCACAGCCATGCAGGGGTTGAGCAAAGCCTCCAGGATGTTCAGGTGGGTCGCCCGTTGCCCCTGCATCCTGTAGACAGAACCCAGCAAGTCAGGGTGCTCTGCTCAGTTCTGAGCGTGACGCAGCTGGAGACGGGGCAACACTGGGTCCTGGGGCAGGCCAGGCTCCACCAGCTGCCCCCACCTGCCCTCCTGGGAGTCATTTAGGGGAGTAACAGTAGGCTGAATCTCCTAGCAGGACTTAACTGGAAGAAGTAAAATTATTGGGAATTTCCTGAAGAAGAGCTTTTATACAATAGATATTCTTGAAGTCCAAGCTCTGTAGGCCATTAAATAAAGTATTGAGCAATCTGCTCCCAACTCGCCCACCCTCATGCCTCACACCCCTCTGTCCTACTGCATGAGCTCATGGAATTGCCCGTGGCTGCCCTGATAACCTGCCTACAGGGGTGTGTGTGTGCGTGCATGTGTGTGTGCATGTAGGGCATATCTGTGTATTCGTATATTAATAGTAGAGCTTTTGCCTGTGCAATTCTCGCTGCCTAAGACAACCCCCATCCTGGTTTGAGAAGCAGAATTCTTGCTCATTCTTTAAGCTCAAGCCCCCATGGTACATTCTCTAATAAGCCTTCCTCACTTCTGATTTTAGTTGCTCTACAGTCTGTGTTTGCACAGAAAGTCTTATTTTAGCACCACATAGTATCATTACAGATCAGGAGGTATATGTGGCATCCTTTTCCATAAAAACATAAAATTCACAAAAAGGAGGATTACCTTTCACTCTACCATTAGCATAGGCTGGGCTCTGTAAGGACAACTGGCCAGATGGATGGATGGATGGACAGATGGACGGATGTATGGATGGATGGACAGATAGATGGATAGATGAATGGATGTTAACCAGGGAAAGTAAAGCAATGACAACTCTGAAAATACTCAGATGAAACCATAGAGGCTGGGCATGGTGCCTCATGCCTGTAATCCCAGGGCAGCAGGAGGCTGAGGTGGGAGTATAACCTCAGGTCAGGAGTTCAAGGCTAGCCTAGGCAACATGGTGAGACCCTGTCCCTACTAAAAATACAAAAAGAATTAGCTGAGTGTGAGGGCGTGTAGCATCTGTAGTCATAGCTACTTGGTAGGCTGAGGTCAGAGGATCACTTGAGCCCTGGAGGTCAAGGCTGCAGTGAGTCAAGATCATGTCACTGCACTCCAGCCTAGGCAACAGAATGAGACTGGGTCTCAAAAAAATAATAATAAAATAAAAGCAAGTTTTTAAACTACACAAAGAATGGCAGATTAAGATAGTATCCACATGACAGCTCCAGGTATGAGCTAGCTCACAAAAAAGAGCGTTTTAAAGAAAAGAAAAAAGAGATCAGTAATTATATGTGGATGTTGGATTACAGATAGGTTTTATTATCTCTTAAATAAAAGGCTGAGTTTCAGTGTTTTATAAAATAAATATATGCTGCTTTTATAATCATAAAAGTATAGACCAACTTGAAACGGTCTTAACATATAGAAAGAATGAAAATAAGGATGAGGATTGGGATGATGATTTTTTTTTTTACTCTTTACACATTTTTGTAGTCTATCATGAACATGCAGGATTTTAAACTCATATTCCTAAACTACGGAGTGCATTTCCAACCATGGGAAATCTCTCCAGGTGCCTATATAGCCAGCCTGTGTTTCCCACCACCTCTTCCAATTGAAGAAAAAGGCTCCACCGAGCTCACTCTCCTCTTTCCACATCTGTCCTGCACTTCCTCCCCGGCCTGTTCCTCCTCTCTGACTGTATCTGGGGAATGCATGGGTAACGTGGAGGAATTAACATTTTGTTTTGTTTTGTTTTTACTGCATGCAGGAACTGTGCAGGTGACATCAGTGACCACACAGTCTCCAAACACCCCAGGAGGCAGACAGCGCTGCCCCCTTACAGTTGAGAAAACCCGAGCTCAGGGATGAGGAAACTCACTGGCACTCCCCTTCAGGCAGCGACAAAGCCTGGCAGGAACCTGCCCCTCTAACTGATGGAATGAGCCTGTGGGACCAGAGTCCAGGAGCACTTGTCGTCTGTGAAAACCTGGTGCTGTTCAGGCACGTTTTAGAACAGGGAGGGTGGGCTTGCAAGTGAGACGTTCCTCGACGAAAGGCCCCTTGGGCAGATGATTTCCCGCCTCTGACACTTCGTTATGTGTGATGCTGCCTCACTGTGTTTTTACCAGGATGAAATAAGCACACGTTGGCAAAGCTCCAGGAAGGTCAATGCGTGTTCAAAGCCTTCCCTTTGGTGTCAGACACACCCAGGATGTAGTCTCTTCCCTGTAACTTAATCCCACCAAGAGCCCAGGCGATTTGCTCACTTCAGCAATCTCAAACTAAAACAAGAAGGCACCTTCTCTGCCACTCGGTCACTCGGCTCCCTTAGCGAAGGGCAGGACCACCAGGAAGCAGGCCTCGGGATCTTGGCTGGGCTGCTGCTCACAGCTCCCTACCCACAGGATACCCTGAACTCCCCGGACCTGGGTGAGGAGAGCACAGCTTCTGGCCATGCACCCACCCCGGGCTGACGCAGGAGCAAGGCCTTGCCCTCATGGATCATGGAGCTGGAATCAAGGGAAAGCTCATTATCTCCAGCAGAAGAAACCAAACAACACACAGCAGAAAACTAAGAAATGGGAAGAGGACAAGAGAGGAAGACCCCTGAAGCAAGGGGTGCTGGACAGCTTCTGGGGTAAGTGTGCTAATAAATGCCATTTCCAGGTTAGGCTAGCGTGCAGGGATTCCCATCCTTGGAAACTGTAATCCTTCTCCTAAAAACAAAAGCCTACTTCACCAACTGTCTTGGAGTTAAACGGGGTGTTTATAAAGAGCATGGTACAGTGCTGCCCTAGCAAGCCTTCCAGATGCAGGCAGGAGTTGCCTCCCAAGAACAAGGTAATTACTCAACTACAGGATACCCCCACCACCAGCAGCAGGACAAGAAGAGGGTGCCAAGGCCCCGCAGCATCTACCCAGACAGGCTCCTGGCACCCTCCCGGCAGCTGTCCCATTTCAGACACACGGCCACCCTCGAGACAGGCAGAACTGCCAGCATCTTCATTCAATAAGTGAAAAAATGCTCAATGCACAGAAATATTAAGTTTCTAGTCTCAGAAGACCAAAGAAAATTAGGAACAGACCAACACCATAGCTCAATATTCTCCTCTCTCCCTCTGCCTCTGGAGCCTTCAGCAAGTGGCCTCAGAAAACAAACAAACAAACAAATAAACAAACAAAAACCACTTGAGACTGTTGTTATCTGTTCCCTAATGAACTGGGCCTCACCCATTAGCAGGGATTCACTCCTGCTGGTCGCAAGTTTAAGACATTTGGTCAGATCTATGGATTACAGCCCCTGTGGTCTCATCCCACGAGGATGCCTGCTTCCAGCTCTGCAGTCAGGTTCAAAGCCAGACACAAGGGAGGTGAGGGGCACACGTGTGTCTGGACCCTTAGCCACTGCCTGCTGTGAGCTCTTTGGGGAGGCAATGCGTCCTGCACAGAGCGGATGCCTCAGCTATGAAACTTGTTGCATAGATTTCCTGATCTGCTTCCTGTATCTGATTAATGGATTTTTAAAATATGTAAGCATGGCCGGGCGTGGTGGCTCACGCCTGTAATCCCAGCACTTCAGGAGGCCAAGGCGGGTAGATCACTCGAGGTTGGGAGTTCAAGAACAAACCTGGCCAACATGGTTGAAACCCCATCTCTACTAAAAATACAAAAAAATTAGCTGGGTGTGGTGGAGAGGCTGAGGCAGGAGAATGGCTTGAACCTGGGAGGCGGAGGTTGCAGACAAGAGCAAAACTCCACCTCAATAAAAAAAAAAAAAAAAAAGCAAGCATTCTGAGATGGACATGGTATGGTGTTGAGATATATTAAGTTTACCCTGCCCCTGGGGCTCCCTTGTGGAGAATACATCTTAGTTTGCCTGTAGTCAGTGGTGAGCAGGTAGCAGCTGCCTACTTGGTATATTTTTTGAGTTATGGGAATGTACAGAACATCTGTTTGTTAATAATGGTCACCTGTTCGGATAGAATAAATGTGTGGATGAGAATCTGCTTGGGGCCTTCAGCCTGGAATGCTATCAGTTCCTGAGGCTCTCAGGTCGGTAGGCTGCTGACCCCCCAGATAGACCCACTTTGCTGTTCTATCTGGGTGTCTGCCTCTCAGTTCCTTCAGCACTGCCTGGGTGGGGGTCTCCTGGGCAAGCTGGTACTTTGTAGTATGGAGCTTAGTGACTCTGTCGTTCCTTCATTGCTGATGTGAGAATACGTCTGCATGGACCATACTTGAAAGCAGAATAGGAATGAGAAGCCCTTGCACAAGAAGCGTGCGGTCGACTTGGTCGAAAATTTGGACTGTGAGCCACTGGCACTGGCCCTCGCTTTGGTTATAACACAATCTGTGCTCACTGGAATCACAGATTTGGAAGTACTGAAAGGAAACTGGATGAAAATAAATCAGTATACTCATCCAGAAGGGTCTTCGAGTCAGAGGAATACAAAGCTTACTCTAGGTTTCCATGAATGTCCTTGGGGTGTAAGCTGAGAATATGTTGAAATAGGAAGCATCTGCCCGTCCCTGTGGCTCCGATTCAAGAATTAATGATTCAGCCAAACATGAAGAGTGAATACCCAGGTCACACCAAAGCACCAAGGCTCTGGAGAGAGCCACACCAGCTGAGACTCTCCTGAAACGTCCAGCTCTGAAACCCAACTCTGAGCAATGTTTGGGTCAACTTGACTCTTTTAAAATAAATCTGTTTCATTTTAAAACCGAAATCAAAGTTGAATGTCCTACCAAGGATGCTCAGCTGGAATCAGAAAGGAGAGATTCCTGGGCTGAATAAATCCTACAATTGCTCACAACTGTTCAATCTATTAAATTCCCATTGTTATCTCAATACTGATAACTAATTAGCAATATTCATTCATTTGCTTGTTTATTGAGCAGATATATATGAAGCATTTACAATGTGCCAGACAGCTTGCGCCAGCTACTAAAAAGGTACACCAAGGAACCAGACCGACTTGATGTCAGCCCCACAGGGCTCAGGCCTCACTTCAGAAGGCAGGCATTGAGCCACTGCACCCATTGAATGGAATCAGAAACCAGGACAAACACTTGAAGGGCCAGCAAGGAGACTAGGAGATGAGGACAGACAGACCTGGTTCTAACTGTGGTAACAGGTGCATCCTCCCAGAATGTGAAAATTGTGCTGCAACCTGAGAGAGGAGCAGGAGAGCAGCAGAGGAGTCCTCGAGGGAGAGACAAACTTGACAGGCTCTGGAGACCAGATGTGGTCGGAGGGCAGGGAGTGTGGGGGTCTGGTGGGGCCAGCCCGGGGTCCCAGTCACTTGACCACAACGGGATCCGCCAACGGTGTTTAAAGAAAGGAAGCAGTGACGGAAACAGTAATGTGATCAGTCTTGGGTTTAAGAAAGATTGCTTTGTGTCCTTTTCTACAAAAAAGGATTGATTCAGCTACTCCTAGACGGGTTCTGTGTCACGCTAACACTCTGCAAATAAATGACCTAGATCTGCATGTCTCAATGTGAGCCAATTTCATAAACAAAATTTTGAACTTTTGAAGGTTTGCAGTTGCAGAAAGATACAGGATAATTCTATTTACATATATTTTAAACATTAAAAAGCACGGATGTCTTTTATGGAAGTGTCAAAACAGAGAAAGGAAGGACAAGCATGGATTTGTGTGTAGTGATCACTTCTGAAGAGGAGGGTGGGGAGAGGACCACGGGGCTTCCAGTGTCTCTGTCCACACCACAGACTGTATCATTCGGGTTGTTTTTCAGAGAGATAGGGTCTCACTATGCTGCCCAGGCTGTCTTGAACTCCTGGACTGCATCAGCCTCCTAAAGTGCTGAGATTACAGGAGTGAGGCACCAACCCTGGCCTCATCTGGTTTCTCACAAAAAAACAAACAAAAAATATTTGAGGCCTAAATGGCAAAATGATAACATGTATTAAATCTTAGTGGGATACATGAGTGTTTCTTTTTTTGCATTATGGTGTTTGAAATAATTTACAATTTAAAATGTTATGCCATATGTTTAAATAGCTACCATTATTTATCAATGAAGTAATCTAGCCTGCTAATAAAAGCAAAAGCCAACCATACAATCTTAAACACACCTAAGTAAAGTTAACCGCCAGGTAATAATGCTCACTTTACTTCAGTATTCTGCATGCTTGTGCCGCTGAGTAACTTCCTCAGTTACTAACAGTTCCAGCCAAGTGGAAATACATGAATCTAAGAACTCGTGTTTTGGCGTTTTTAAAGTTCTGAGCTGTGGGTTTCGTAAAAGAGAGGCTTGTCCAAGATCACAAACAAGTTCTGGCAGAGTTGGATATAGAACAGATTCCTAAATTCTGCCTCTTCTAATAGTCTCATGGGTTTATTTGAATCATTGGTATAAACTGAAAAGAGGGCAGAAACCCCTCTCTCCCACTTCCTTTTTGTTTTAAGATTTGACAGAGTCCCGACTCTGCTGCACCTGCATCATCAAAAATATCAGCAGGATTCTCAAAAGTAGGATGTTATTCAGCTTGTACTTGCTACTCAGACTCCGTAATTGGGGAACGATGACAAATCGCTGCTTTAGGTCCAGGGAAAGAACCTGAGATCTCCAAAGGCAAGCACTCCTCAGCCAACCCCAAAGCAGCCAGGTGACTGCGTGCAAAAGGAAGGGAGGTCGATGACATGAGAATTGATTTGTCATTGTTACTGATATTTTAGCTACTATTTTTGATGCAGACATCAAGACTTGTGGTCTGTCAAGTAAGAGTGCAGTTATGTGAGCAGGAAGAGACACTTTCATATCCAGATGGTCCTGCAATTGCCAGGCAGGAGTGTGGATGCAAAACCGATGTGTCTATAATTATACCTTGAGACTGAATGGGAGCAACCTGATGTTATCATTTGTTCTTTGCAAACTCTTTTAATGTCTGACTAAATATGGTTTACAGATGAAGGCTGTCAACATACTGGTTTTTATTTCATTGTGTCTTAGAGACAAGGCCTCACTCTGTCAATGCAGGTTGGAGTACTGGGGTGCAATCATGGCTCACGCAGCCTGGGACGGCTGGCCTTAAGCAAAGCCCCTACCTCAGCCTCCCAAAGTACTGGGATTCACAGGCATGCACCAATGCACCTGGCCAACAAATTTTTATTTTGGTTTTTTCTCTAAAATGCAGGTTTGAAGTTAACATCTGTCGTGTGTTCGGGGTAAGATGAGAGGACAGTTCAGTCTCACAAAGGTGATTATTTAAGAAAACAAGGATCCCACCTTGGCAGACACCACAGGGCACCCAGGTTGGAACCTGAGCAGGCTGCTATGCGTGGCTTGCCAGGCACCAGGACAGGCCTTGCTGTGGAAGAGCGTCTCCCCAGGAGACCGTCCAGTGTTCAGAAGTCTCTAGGGGAAACCCCTAAGTGACCATTTCAGAGGAATAAAGCCAGGTGGCGCGGGTGTAGGCCAGGTCTGAAAGGCTGCTTCTGCAGAGAAGCACAGCACAGCCTGATCTTTGCTCTGATGACCTCCTGGCAGCTGACCCTCTCCAAGGTTTGTGTGGGCTCCACCAGTGGACACCTCATGAGGGCCGGGGCACCTGAGGCGCTCCCCTATAAGAGCTCTGCCTTCTCCTGCCAGGCACCTGAGTTCCATCATTGGCCACCCTCTTTGGGGGTCGCCGATGAGCTGCCTCCCATTCTGACTGGCCCTTGGCAACAGGAGTTCCTACAGAAGGGCTTTTGATCTTGTATAAGGGCTTCCAAGGACACAGGGCATACTGTGGATGCCACTTAGAGCATGAGAATGTGATACCTGATCAAACTGCCACGCCATTCCACCCTCATTCAAAAGTGCATGGCGACTCAGGCTGTGAAAGACCTTTACATTGAGCTTTGCAAACAGAGACCCTTTCAGATAACAGCTGAGAAGGCCAAACAGCAGCAACATGGCCTGAAACAAACATGGCCTTAAGGCGAGGGTTCGTTTCCAATGCGAGGCTACTGTTTATGCTTAATAATATGAGATTTTACTGCAGGAGATGCCACTAAACTTATCACAGTTTGTTTCAAAAGTCTGCCATGTCTACCCAAATGCTCTGACTCCCTGTGCTAATTTTCTTGTATTTTTACTAGAGATGGGGTTTCACCATGTTGAGCCAGGCTGGTCTCGAACTCCTGACCTCAAGTGATCTGCCTGCCTCAGCCTTCCAAAGTGCTAGGATTACAGGCATGAGCCACCGCACCTGGCCTAAGAGTGTTTTTTTTTAAAAAAGACGGTTAACATACATATAGGAAAATTTTGAGTAAAGCATGTTTCTGTTCACAAGGTGGGTGGGCCTTGTCCAGTCAGTCAAAGCCTTAAGAGGAAAAAGACTGACGTGCCCCAAGGAAGAGTCTGCAATGCCAGTATGCCCTGGGTCTCCAGACTGAGGCTTGCCCTGCAGATTTCAGACCCACACCACCACCATCCAGTTAGCCAGTTTCTTCAGTCTTGCTCTAGTCTCTCTCACACATGTAGACACACACACACACGTGCACACAAATGGACCCGGTTGGGTCTGTTTCCCTGGAGAACCCTGACCAGCACGAGGGCCTACAGTGGCTCTGCTGTACCTGCCCAGGGCTGTACACTGGGGGCTTGGGGAGGGTCTCTCATCACTCTGGAGCACCAGCCTTTGCATCAGAGGAAGGACTAGGGCCCAGGGAAGCACTTTCACACCTGACTTTAATGATGACTTCCTGGAGCCCGAGTCTGATGCCACAACAAGATTAGATCTGGGGATCATCGTGGCCTTTGTATGAGGAAGAAACATGACCTTAGTGGACAGAGCAGATTCTATTTTCCAAAGATGCCCTGTGGATGTACCCCACTGGGCACACCCTTCCTGCCCAGTGAGAGTTCCCCTCCGCTCACAGCTGGGACCCTGTTCCTTCCCCTTCTACGCGGCAGGCCCGGGACTGAGGAGGAAGCAACACAACACAGCCTCCAAGCCTCGTGAGAAACGTGACTTGGTTCCATCTGGCTGATTTCTCCGGACACAGTCCGTGGCGACCCTGACTCAGCACACGGGGAGTCCACTGCATTGTGGCTGCCACGCTGGAGTGAGTAAACAGATGGCCACAGAGTCACAGGGGAGTTCCTGAGGGGCTCCTGCTGTGCCAGCCTCGAGTATGTGAACCCTCCTGGCGCAAGCCTCAGGCTTGGTCTTCAAGCTTCACATCTGGTGCTGAGTGGCACCAAGGTGGGCTGTGCCCAGGGAGACTGCAGACTTACAAGCAAACTGAATGCTATTGCTACTAATACAAGAACAGGAATACAAACATCACATGTTCCCACTCATAAGTGGGAGCTGAACAATGAGAACACATGGACACAGGGAGGGGAACAACACACACTAGGGGCTGTTGCAGACGGTGAAGGGAGAGCATCAGGATAAACAGCTAATGCATGCTGGGCTTCATATCTAGGTGATGGGTTGATAGGTTTAGCAAACCACCATGGCACACATTTACCTGTGTAACAAACCTGCACCTCCCACCCATGTACCCCAGAACTTAAAATATAAATACCTAATAAATGCTATTGCTTTAAGCCACTAAGTTGTGTGTGGCTTATTGAACAACCACGATAATGGAACAAGGGTCTTCCTATGAATATTCAGAACTGTGGACTGCATCCTGCAAGAATTAGAAGCTATAACAGGCCCAACATTTTAAGAATTTTTAAAAATAATTGCTCTAGGCCAGACGTGGTAGTTCACGCCTGTAATTCCAGCACTTTGGGAGGTCAAAGGGGGAGGATCAGTTGACGCCAGGAGTTCGAGCCCAGTCTGGCCAACATGCTGAGATCCCCAACTCTACTAAAAGTACAAAAAAATTCAGCTAGGTGTGGTGGCAGGCACCTGTAATTCCAGCTACTGAAGAGACTGAGACATGAGAATCACTTGAACCCAGAAGGCAGGGGTTACAGTGGGCTGAGATGGTGCCACTGCACTCCAGCCTGGATGACACAGCAAGACTCTGTCTCAAAATATAATAATAATTGCTCTGACTGCTATGGGAGGGCCTAATCAAAGAGAGGATGTGCAGAGCCCCACCAGAGACTACTGCAGAAGTCCAAGCATGAAATGGAGGTGGCTTGGACAAAGATGGTAGACTTGGTAGAAGCACAGCCATACGTATGTCCCTACAACTCTAAGCCTTTGTAAGGCAGTAATGATACGAGCTATCATCGGCACCGTGGTTTTTCATTTACGGAACATTCTATGTGCATCCTCCTATTTAATGATTTTACTTTAGGACTCAGATCTCCAGGCTACAAAATTAATCCATGAGCAAATTTGTCAAGCTCTAAAGCAAAGGTGTCCAATTTTTTGGCTTCCCTGGGCCACATTAGAAAAACTGTCTTGGGTCACACATAAAATAGACTAACACTAATGATAGCTGATGAGCTTTAAAAAAATGTCATAATGTTTTAAGAAAGTTTACAAATCTGTGTCGGGCTGCATTCAAAGCTGTCCTGGGTCACATGAGGCCACGCGGGCCATCGGTTGGAGGAGCTTGCTCTATCGTGCGAAGCTCCATCGATTTATGAGAAGGAAATGCCACAATTAACTCAGCCGTAAAATCAGGTGACATTACACTTTTACTAGGCTCTGCTCCAGCGCCCCTCTCTGGCCTCTCCATGCTCTAGTCCTCACTACAGGGCCTTTGCACACAATGTTCCTGTCAACCTTCCACTCCTGGGCTCCTGAGCCACGCCTCTCATACTTCAGTTCTCAACTCAAGATTCCTCTCTTAACTGCATTTATGGGAATGTATTCTTCTCCTTCAAAGCACTTGTCTTGATGTATTATTACCTAAGAATTAACATAATTATATGCTGAATGCCTTTTATTGTATTAAAGTCTCAGCTGCAGACAGCAGGGAACTAGGATGGCTTTACTTGCAATTGTATTCCCAGCACCTAGGACTGTGCCTGACCCACAGTGGGGTTGGAGGGGGCCTCCATAAATATTCGGGAGAGAAGGAAATTCATGCTAATCCTTCAAACAAAACGCACACAAGACATGCAATAATTTCTATTTCCGAGGCACCATTTATTTCAAAATCATTTATGGAGGAAACTGGTTGTTGGCAAAAAGTAAACTCCTAAATGTTTTAATTTATTCTTAAAGTTTCTGCTCATTGTTAAATACTTTGCAAATATGTGCTGGCTATCAACACTATAATTTTAGTTTAATTACAATGATTTCAAGAGAAAAAAAAGCAAACAAAATCAAGCCCAAAATTGACACAATGTGCCCCCGACCTCCACAGAAGGGTGGATTTTACCCTGTCTCCAGGGAACATATGCAGAATGACAGGCTGGTGTGCGATCAGGAAACCCGCGCTCTCCCAGCACTTCTCAAGCCCACTCAGACATCAGTCCTCCTTGATCACAGCCTTGGATGCAAGGAGGTTTAGAGGCGCTGCAGCTGCCTGAGTGATTCCAGATTTGCAGCAGAGCTATTATTACTGAGCAATCTGTGCTATTGGTATTTAGAAAACACTGAAACGTGTGCCCAGATGGAGGCGTCCACAGCACGGAGAGTCTCTTTGTATCAGCACAGGGGCAAAGATGAGCTATCTGTACTGGACACTAAGAGGAGACCTGCTGGGTTCCCACTGCCAATGTTGCTACTTTTACCAAAACATATGGAAACCCCATGGAAGCTGGTTTGTCTTGGAATTTACAAATGACACGATGACCTCCAAACCACCTTTCTAGATTCTTTCATCATCCCAGGGCAAAGTGCTCTGAGGGTCAAGTTAGGCCCAGATATCAGGAAGGCCAGAGGACAACACACAGAGTTCTGCTCCCTGGGAATTTCTTTTTTTTTTTTTTTTTTTTTTTTTTTT
>PVKP010024182.1:0-35315 GCA_004027715.1 Plecturocebus donacophilus | reverse complement strand
GGAGCTGCGATCCCCGGTAGGAGGAGAGGCATTCTGATTTCGGGTGTTCTCAGCCTTTTTGCACTGGTTTCTTCCCATTTTTGTGGATTTATCCACCTGTCGTCTTTGTAATTGCCGACTTTCAGATTGGGTCTCTGAGTGGACATCCGGCTTGTTGGTGATGAAGTTTTTTCTGTTTCTTAGTTTTCCTTCGGGGGGCACCCCTTCCCTACAGAGCTCGGCCTTCCCGGGTTCAGCTGTGCTTGTTCTCAGTCCTCAGTGCTTCCAATTGCTGTTCTCCTTGTGGGGATGGGACCCACCGAGCCCGACCAAAAGGGCATCCAGTCCCGTACACTCCGCACTGAGAAGCGCTGCGCCGGCCAAAAGAGTCGCACTGGCGACCCGTGTGGCTCCTTCGAAGTTATTCAATGATTTTTATCTATAGGGGAATAGAACTTGGGGTTGACATATTCCTGGGCTTGTTTTTTGTTTTGTTTTGTTACTTTTTTCTAAAACGTTTTTAAATGAGCTATTATCAGTATATATGAACACTATTGATTTTTATTTATTGATCTAATCCAGCAACCTTACCAAATTCTTATTAGTTCTAAAAAGTCTCTAGATTTACCTGGATATATTGTATGCGAACAATTCTCATCTTTAAACAAAGACAATTTTATTTCTTTACCTTTAATATGGGGAACTCGATCTCTTTTTCTTGTTTGATTGTGTTTCTCTTAGGTAAATAGCTGGAAGTAGAATTACTGAGTCATAAAGTGAGTGTATGTTTAACTTTAAAAGTGATTGCATTATTTTACATTTCTACCAGTGGTGTGTAAGAGTTTCATTTGCTCCTCATCCTCATCAACACTGGGTATTTTCAGTATTGTTATTTTAGCCAGTCTAGTAGATATATATTCCATCTCACTATGGCTTTAATATGCCTGACGGTTAATGATATTAAACATCTTCTCACGTGCTTATTTGCCATTCATAAACCTACTTTCATTGAGTGTTCAAATTTTTTGCCCACTTTTAATTGAATTGTCTTACTGAGTTGTATCAAATTTTCTAAATTCTTGATACAGGTCTTTTGTTAAATTAATTATTATACTTTAAGTTCTGGCATACATGTGCAGAATGTGCAGGTTTGTTACATAGGTATTCACGGGCCATGGTGGCTCGCTGCACCCATCAACCCGTCATCTACATTAGGTATTTCTCCTAATGCTATCTCTCCCGTAGCCCCCACCCCCCAGCAGGCCCATGTGTGATGTTCCCCTCCCAGTGTCCATGTGTTCTCATTGTTCAACTCCCACTTATGAGAGAGAACATGAAGTGTTTGGTTTTCTGTTCTTGTGTTAGTTTGCTGAGTATGATGGTTTCCAGCTTCATCCATGTTCCTGCAAAGGACATGAACTTATCCTTTTTTATGTCTGCATAGTATTTCATGGTATATATGTACCACATTTTCTTTATCCAGTCTATCCTTGATGGACATTTGGGTTGGTTCCAAGTCTTTGCTATTGTGAATAGTGCCACAATAAACATACATGTACGTGTATCTTTATAGTAGAATGATTTATACTCCTTTGAGTATATACCCAGTAATGGGATTGCTGGGTCAAATGGTGTTTCTGGTTCTAGATCCTTAAGGAATTGCCACACTGTCTTCCACAATGGTTGACCTAATTTACACTCCCACCAACAGTGTAAAAGCCTTCCTATTTTTCCACATCCTCTCCAGCATCTGTTGTTTCCTGACTTTTTAATGATCACCATTCTAACTGGTGTGAGGTGGTATCTCATTGTGGTTTTGATTTGCATTTCTCTAATGACCAGTGATGATGAGCTTTTTTTCATATGTTTGTTGACTGCATAAATGTCTTCTTTTGAGAAGTGTCTGTTCATATCCTTTGCCCACTTTTTGATCGGGTTATTTTTTTCTTGTAAATTTAAGTTATTCGTAGATTCTGGATATTAGCCTTTTATCAGATGGGTAGATTGTAAAAATATTCTCCCATTCTGTAGGTTGCCTCTTCACTCTGATGATAGTTTCTTTTGCTGTGCAGAAGCTTTGTAGTTTAATTAGATCCCATTTGTCAATTTTGGCTTTTGTTGCCATTGCTTTTGGTCATTAAGTCTTTGCCCATGCTTATGTCCTGAATAATATTGCTTAGGTTTTCTTCTTGGGTGTTTATGGTTTTAGTTCTTACATTTAAGTCTTTAATCCATCTTGAGTTAATTTTTGTAAGGCGTAAGGAAAGGGTTTTCTACATATGGCTAGACAGTTTTTCCAACACCATTTATTAAATAGGGAATCCTTTCCCCATTGCTTGTTTTTGTCAGGTTTGTCAAAGATCAGATGGTTGTAGATGTGTGGTGTTATTTCTGAGGCCTCTGTTCTGTTCCATTGACCTATATATCTGTTTTGGTACCAGTGTCATGCTGATTTGGGTTATTGTGGCCTTGTAGTATAGTTTGAAGTCATGTAGCGTGATGCCTCCAGCTTTGTTCGTTTCGCGGCTCCTTTTTGGTTCCATGTGAAATTTAAAGTAGTCTTTTTCTAATTTTGTGAAGAAAGTCAATGGTAGCTTGATGGGGATAGAACTGAATGTATAAATTACTTTGGGTGGTATGGCCATTTTCACAATGTTAATTCTTCCTATCCATTAGCATGGAATGTTTTTCCATTTGTTTGTGTCCTTTCTTATTTCTTTGAGCAGTGGCTTGTAGTTCTCCTTGAAGAGGTCCTTCACATCCCTTATAAGTTGTATTCTTAGATATTTACTTCTCTTTGTAGCAATTGTGAATGGAAGTTCACTCATGATTTGACTCTCTGTTTGTCTATTATTCGTGAATAGGAATGTTTGTGATTTTTTCACATTGATTTTGTATCCTGAATCTTCACTGAAGTTGCTTATCAGCTTCAGGAGATTTGGAGCTGAGATGATGGGGTTTTCTAAATATACAGTCATGTCATCTGCAAACAGAGACAATTTGACTTCCTTTTTTCCTATTTGAATAGCCTTTCTTTCTCTTGCCTGATTGCCCTGGTCAGAACTTTCAATACTATGTGAATAAGAATGGTGAGAGAGAGCATCCTTATCTTGTGCCAGTTTTCAAAGGGAATGCTTCCAGTTTTTGCCCATTCAGTATGATATTGGCTGTGGTTTTTTTCAGAAACAGCTCTTATTATTTTGAGATGCGTTCCATCAATACATAGTTTATTGAGAATTTTTAGCATGAAGGGGCGTTGAGTTTTATCAAAGGCTTTTTCTGCATCTATTGAAATAATCATGTGGTTTTTGTCATTGGTTCTGTTGATGTGATGGATTACATTTATTGGTTTGCATATGTTGAACAAGTCTTGCATTCTGGGGATAAAGCTGACTTGATATTGGTGGATCTGCTTTTTGATGTCTGCTGTATTCAGTTTGCCAGTATTTTATTGAGGATTTTCGCATCAATATTCATCAGGGATATTGGCCTGAAATTTTCTTTTTTTTGTTGTGTCTCTGCCAGGTTTTGGTATCAGGATGATGCTGGCCTCATAAAATGAGTTAGGGAGGATTTCCTCTTTTTCTATTGTTTGAAATAATTTTAGAAGGAATGGTACCAGCTCTTCTTTGTACCTCTGGTAGAATTCAGCTGTGAATCCATCTGGTCCTGAACTTCTTTTGGTTGGTAGGCTATTAATTGCTGCCTCAATTTCAGAACTTGTTATTGGTCTATTCAGGGATTCAACTTCTTCCTGATTTAGTCTTGGGGAGGGGGTGTCTGTGACCAAGAATTTATCCATTTCTTCTTGATTTTCTAGTTTATTTGCATAGAGGTGTTCATGGTATTCTCTGATAGTAGTTTGTGTTTCTGTGGGATCAGTGGTGATATCCACTTTATCATTTTTTATTGCATTTATTTGATTCTTCCCTCTTTTATTCTTTATTAGTCCAGCTACCTATCTATTTTGTTGATCTTTTCGAAAAAACAGCTCCTGGATTCATTGATTTTTTTTTTTTTTTTTTCGAAGGGTTTTTCATGTCTCTGTCTCCTTCAGTTCTGCTCTTAGTTATTTCTTCTCTTCTGCTAGCTTTTGAATTTGTTTGTTCTTGCCTCTCTAGTTCTTTTAATTGTGATGTTAGGGTGTCAATTTTAGATCTTTCCTGCTTTCTCTTGTAAGCACTTAGTGCTGTAAAGTTCCCTCTAGATACTGCTTTAAATGTGTCCCAGAGATTCTGGTACATTGTGTCTTTGTTCTCATTGGTTTCAAAGAACTTCTTTATTTCTGACTTCAATTCAGTATTTAACCAGTAGTCATTCAGGAGCAGGTTGTTCAGTTTCCATGTAGTTTTGTGGTTTTGAGTAAGTTTCTTAATCCAGAGTTCTAATTTGCTTGCACTGTGGTCTGAGATACTGTTATGATTTCTGTTCTTTTGCATTTGCTGAGGCATATTTTATTTCCAATTATGTGGTCAGTTTTAGAATAAGTGTGATGTGGTATGGAGAAGAATGTATTTTCTGCTGATTTGGGGTGGGGAGTTCTGTAGATGTCTATTAGGTCCGCTTGGTCCAGAGTTGAGTTCAAATCCCGAATATCCTTGTTAATTTTCTGTCTAGTTGATCTGTCTAACATTGACAGTGGGGTGTTAACGTTTCCAACTATTATTGTGTGGGAGTCTAAGTCTCTCTGTAGGTCTCTAAGAACTTGCTTTATGAATCTGGGTGCTCCTGTATTGGGTGCATATATATTTAGGATAGTTAGCTCTTCTTGTCACATTGATCCCTTTATGTAATACCCATATTTGTCTCTCTTGATCTTTGTTGGTTTAAAGTCTGTTTTATCAGAGATTAGGATTGCAACCCCTGCCTTTTTTTTTTTTTTTTTTTTTTTTGTCTTTCCATTTGCTTGGTAAATATTCCTCCATCCCTTTAGTTTGAGCCTACGTGTGTCTTTGCATGTGAGATGGGGCTCCTGAATACAGCACACTGATGATGGGTCTTGACTCTTTATCCAAGTTGCCAGTCTGTGTCTTTAAACTGAGGTCTTTAGCCCATTTACATTTAAGGTTAATATTTTATGTGTGAAGTTGATCATGTCATTATGATGTTAGCTGGTTATTTTGCCCATTAGTTGATGCAGTTTCTTCATAGCATTGATGGTCTTTACAATTTGGTATGTTTTTGCAGTGGCTAGTACCTGTTGTTCCATTCCATGTTCAGCGCTTCCTTCAGGAGCTGAGCTCTTGTAAGGCAGGCCTAGTGGTGACAAAATCTCTCAGCATTTGCTTGTCTGTAAAGGATTTTATTTTCCCTTAACTTATGAAACTTATCAATTTCTTCTTGATTTTCTAGTTTATTTGCGTAGAGGTGTTCATAGTATTCTCTGATGGTAGTCTGTATTTCTGTGGGATCTGATTTGTATTTATTTGGCTGGATATGAAATTCTGGGTTGAAAATTCTTTTCTTTAAGAATGTTGAATATTGGCCCCAACTCTCTTCTGGCTTGTAGGGCTTCTGCAGAGAGATCCGCTGTTTGTCTCATGGGCTTCCCTTTGTGTGTAATCCAACGTTTTTCGCTGGCTGCCCTTAACAGTTTTTCTTTAATTTCGACCTTGGTAAATCTGCTGATTGTGTGTCTTGGGGTTGCTCTTCTCAAGGAGTATCTTTGTGGTGTTCTACGTATTTCTTGAATTTGAATGTTGGTGTGTCTTGCTCGGTTGGGGAAGTTCTCCTCGATAATATCCTGAAGAGTGTCTTACAACTTGATTCCATTCTTCCCATCACTTTCAGGTACACCAATCAAACATAGATTTGGTCTTTTCACATAGTCCCATATTTCTTGGAGACTTTGTTCGTTCCTTTTTATTTTTTCTTCTCTAATCTCGTCTTCTTGCTTTATTTCATTAAGTTGATCTTCAATCTCTGATATCCTTTCTTCTACTTGATGGATTCAGCTATTGATGCTTGTGTATGCTTCATGAAGTTCTTGTGCCGTGTTTTTCAGCTCTATCAGGTCATTTATGTTTTTCTCTAAACTGGTTATTCTAGTTAGCAATTCATCTAACCTTTTTTCAATGTTCTTAGCTTTCTTGCATTGGGTTAGTACATGCCCCTTTAGCTCGGAGGATTTTGTTATTACCCACCTTCTGAAGCCTACTTCTGTCAGTTTGTCAAACTCTCTATCCAGTTTTGTTCCCTTGCTCGTGAGGAGTTTTGATCCTTTGGAGGAGAAGAGGTGTTCTGGTTTTTGGAATTTTCAGTCATTTTGAGCTGTTTTTTCCTCCTCTTCATGGATTTATCTACGTTGGTCTTTGATGTTAGTGACCTTCGGATGGGGTTTTTGTGTGGATGTCCTTTTTATTGATGTTGATGCTATTCTTTTTGTTAGTTTTCCTTCTAACAGGCCCCTCTGCTGCAGGTCTGCTGGAGTTTGCTGAGGGTCCACTCCAGACCCTGTTTGCCTGGGTATCACCAGCAGAGGCTGCAGAATAGCAAAGATTGCTGCCTGTTCCTTCCTCTGGAAGCTTCGTCCCAGAGGGGCACCCACCAGATGCCAGCCAGAGCTCTCCTGTATGAGGTGTCTATTGGCCCCTACTGAGAGTTGTCTCGCAATCAGAGACATGGGGGTCAGCGACCCACTTGAGGAAGCAGTCTGACCCTTAGCAGAGCTCACGCACTGTGCTGGGAGATCTGCTGCTCTTTTCAGAGCCACCAGGGAGGGACATTTAAGTCTGCTGAAGCTGTGCCCACAGCTGCCCCTTCCCCCAGGTGCTCTGTCCCAGGGAGATGGGGGTTTTATCTATAAGCCCCTGACTGGGGCTTCTGACTTTCTTTCAGAGATGCCCTGCCCAGAGAGGAGGCAGTCAGGCCATAGCAGCCTTGCTGAGCTGCAGTGTGCTCCACCCAGTTTGATCTTCTAGGAGGCTTTGTTTACACTGTGAGGGTAAAACTGCATACTCAAGCCTCAGCAATGGCGGATGCCTCTCCCCCCACCAAGCTCAAGCCTCCCAGGTCAAACTCAGACTGCTGTGCTGCCACCAAGAATTTCAAGCCAGTGGATCTTAGCTTGCTGGGCTCCGAGGGGGTGGGACCTGCCAAGCCAGACCACTTGGCTCCCTGGCTTCTGCTCCCTTTCTGGGGGAGTGAACAGTTCTATTTAGCTGGTGTTCCAGGCACCACTGAGGTAGGAAAAAAAAAAACTGGCTGGGTGCAGTGGCTTATGCCTGTAATCCCAGTACTTTGGGAGGCCAAGACGGGCAGATCACAAGGTCAGCAGTTCAAGACCAGCCTGGCCAACATGGTAAAACCCCGTCTCTACTAAAAATACAAAAAAAAAAAAATTAGCTGGGCATTATGGTACGTGCCTGTCATCCCAGCTACTCTGGAGGCTGAGGCAGGAGAATTGCTTGAACCCAGGAGGTGGAGGTTGTGGTGAGCAGAGATCATGCCATTGTACTCCAGCCTGGGTGACAGAGAAAGACTCCATCTCAAAAAACAAAAAACTCCTGCAGCTAGCTCAGTATCACCCAAATGGCCACCCAGTTTTGTGCTTGAAACCCAGGGTCTTGGTGTTATAGGCATGGGAGGGAATTTCCTGGTCTGTGGGTTGTGAAGACCGTGGGAAGAGCGCAGTATCTGGGCCAGAGTGCACTGTTTGTCACGGTGCAGTCCCTAATGGCTTCTCTTGGTTAGGAGAGGGAGTTCCACAACCCCTTGCGCTTCCCAGGTGAGGCAACACCCCATCCTGCTTCGGCTCACCCTCCGTGGGCTGCACCTACTGTCCAACCAGACCCAATGAGATGAACTGGGTACCTCAGTTGGAAATGCAGAAATCACCCGCCTTCTGCATTGATCTTGCTGGGAGCTGCAGACCGGAGCTGTTCCTATTCGGCCATCTTGACAGCAATCCCCCTGGATACAAGTCTTTGGCAGAGATAATGTATTGTGAATAATTTCTCCCAGTCTTTGCCTTGCCTTTTTGTTTTCTTAGCAATGTCTTTCAAAGACAATTTTTATTTTGATAGAATCCAACTTACTTTTTCTTTATGGTTTCTGCTTTTTATAAGAAATCTTTGCCTATGCCAGTGTCACCAAAATTTACTCTTATGTTTTTCATGTCCTTTTGTTATTTGAGTATAATATGTGAAACATTGATCTTCAATTCAGAAGATTTGGATTCTTCTGGTTTCAAGTAGCACATAAAGACTTAAGCCACCTACACATAAAAGGGGATTTGTAATAAGGTTTTGGGGGCTTTCCATGTTTCCTAAAGGCAGGCATGCAGGTGGATGTAAGAAACAGAGGTAGAAAGCCTTTGGGAACCTAGAATGTCCTCTTTCTAGCCCTTGTTTTTCCTTCTTTGGGGACTGACTTGCTCTGACCACGTGGCTTCAACTATTGCTCAAAGCCCATTCCACACTTTTAGGATAGGGGATCAGATTGACCTACCTTGGCATCAGGGTTCTACCCAGGTCCAACGAGTTATTAGAGGTCAGGATTCCAGAGTATAAAACATGCCTGGAAACTAGAGTCATTCCCAGAGAAGTGGGTTGGCTTATGGTCTGCTCATCTACCCCCAAAGGTTGCCACTGTTTTACCCCAAGTCCATTTTCCACTCCTGGTTTGATTTTCCACTTTTGGTATGATTTTCTGATATGTCACTTCCAGTATCACTTTGTGCCTATTCTGGATTTTTTTTTCCAAATCTGCAGCTGTATTCTTCAGGACTTGTGGAATATGAGGATCATGATCCACTTAATCTTGATAGAAGTTTTGATGTGGAATCGGTAAAGAAAGAAATCCAGAGAGGAAGGAAGTTGGTAAGTGTAAATGATGTTATTTCATATACTGGATGAACAGACCTTCAGGAGAGGCATTCCAAAGGAAGTCTATTTGACTAATAAACCAGGGATAGAGAAGCATCTTGGAGAGCTGAAAGAAGTAGGACCTATATTGGAAAGCTCGATTCAGCCTAACACTGAATTTTTTTTGAGACCGAGTTTTACTCTTGTTGCCCAGGCTAGAGTGCAGTGATGCAATCTTAGCTTACTGCAACCTCCGCCTCCTGGGTTCAAGTGATTCTCCTGCCTCGGCCTCCCGAGTAGCTGGGATTACAGGCATGGGCCACCATGCCTAGCTAACTTTTGTATTTTTAGTAGAGACAGGGTTTCACTATGTTGGCCAAGCTGGCCTCAAACTCCTGACCTCAGGTAATCCACTTGCCTTGGCTTCCCAAAGTGGTGGGATTACAGGTGAGCTGCCACACCTGGCCAACATTTAATATTTTAAAATAAACTACCATATACTTTACCAATAAAGTAGATCTGAGTTAGAATGCTTTTCCTGTAGGTAGAAGAAAGTAAGTAAAAGGAAGAAAGTAGAAGAAACAGACTTTTACAAAGAAGATACTTATTTTTTCACTTGATCAGAGAAAACATCTGCTTTCCAAGTTGATCCATTCATTGGCTTGATAATGTCATCAGGGACCCAGGTTTTTCCTCTATGGCCTCCTGTCCCCAAAATCAGCTGGTCTCCTTGTAATTATAGAGTGGCCACAGGCAGCAACTGGAGCATCAAGCTTTCTTATTCATATCCAGTGAGAGAAAGGTCATCCCTACACATGGAATAACAGCCCTTCTGAAAGTTTAATTAGGATGCTCCCCTCTTTCTGCACCAGCTGCTGGGGGTGGCCATAACTAATCAGGGTCTACCCTGGGAGCAAGGTCAGCTCCCGATGGGTCATAAGGGGCTATCCAGGAAGGAAAATATGCTGAGAAGTCATCCCACTGGGCTTATTGCAGCGACTTCCTCTCAAGGGCCCTACATATCTTAGCAAGCAGGACAGCAAGGGTGAGCACCTCACACTGACGACAACCACAAGGTTAATGCCTTGGGAAAAACATTTATTTAGGCCTGCAAGGCATCGGCATCAGCAGCATCCTCCATTAGGTATGTTGCATATATTGCTCTAGGTGAACTCCCAGCTATAGGTAAAATTATGCCCGTTTTGTAAATTGAAGAAATGGAAGGTTCAGAGTGAAAGGGAGCAGTCCAAATGGAATTCTGAAAATGTTGCTGTCTTATGCCATATACACAATACTGTAGTAGGCCCTGAAGTAAGTCATAAAAATGGAGTGTGTGGGGGCTGGGCATGGTGGTGCTTGGCTGTAATCCCAGCACTTTGGGAAGCCAAGGTAGGAGGATTGCTTGAGCCCAGGAGTTTGAGACCAACATATTGGGACCCTGTTTTTACCAAAAAAGAAAAAAAATTAGCCCAGCACAGTGGCATATACCTGTAGCTGCAGCTACTTGGGAGGCTAAGGTAGGAGGATTGTTGAGCCTGGAAAGTTGAGGCTGTGGTGAGCTATGATCACGCCACTGTACTCCAGCCTGGGCAACAGAGGGAGACTAAAATTTAAAAAAAAAAAAAAAAGTATGTGGATCCTGCTCTCAATGTCTATGCTATACTAGTCAATACTTGGCAAGACTGGCCACTGACATCATTAGTGCTGACAGTGCTGCATCCCTAGGATTTCGGGTGTGATGAGATGGGTGAACAGGGAGCCCCTCTGATTAGAAAGTAGCAGACAAACCTCAAGTGAAATATTTTTGTTGCTCTTCACTAACTGGATTTCAGTGGGAGGACATAGAGTTAAAGAAAGCTCTGTGAAATTGTAGTGGTCATCCAGATATGAAAAGACACAGGCTAAGAAATGAGGGCAGTTGACTGGAGGCACTAATATTTGGAGGGAAGCAGGTACCTGAGGGTTTCTGCAGACCTTGGGATGCGGACTTCCCTACTGAGAAGGCTTTGGGATGGGTTGGAAGTGGAAGATAAAGGACAGAAGACAGAAGAGTCACCTGAGGTAATAGTTACCCACTCACAGCATTTATGGAACCCTTGGAATATGTGGGCAGATACACGGCACACACCGATGGGAAGGACAGGCCAGTGCTATGGTGGTTTCAGGACAGCTAGGCAAGTGCCTTAAGGGCAAGCAGCAAGGGCCCTCAACAAGCAGGCTCCTACCTAGGATTCAGACTACCACAATAGTAGGTCAGAGTAAAGTGGCCAAAAAAGTACACAGTCTCCTCTCCTACACACACACACACACACACACACACACACACACACACACACCACACACAAATTCCCCATCTAAACCTGCTCATTCTTCATCCCAATAAACAGCACCATCATTATCCGTTTGCCCATGCCAGAAGTCTCTCTTTTCCTCCTCAACCTCCCAGCCCAACATCAAGCCCATGAGCATTAACGCCTAGATGCATCTTGCATCCATCTGCCCACTTCATTCAATGTCAATAATCCACCATAGTGAAGTCACTGATCTTGTTCTCTGAGCGAGTACTGACACTTGCCCCACTGTCTCTCCTGCCATCCCTATCCCAGCTCATAGTTCTCCACCCAGCAGCAGCCCAGCAGCCTGAATGATCTTTCAAAAATGTTAATCAGTTTATGTTCCCCTTGCACAAAGATAAAACCCAACTCCTTACTCTGGCATGTAAGCCCCACATGATCTAGCTCTTACTTACCCCTGTGATCATCCCTGAAACTTCCCTGTGCCCACTTCGCTGCTGCAACAGCACTGGCCATCTGTGTACTCATGTATTTTTAAATGAATGAATGTTTATTAGCCACTTGTATTTTTTCTTCTGTAATTTGCCAGTTACCATTTTTCTGCAGGTTATAAGAATCTTAGTACTTTATCTAACATGCTGCAAACATTTTTCTTTCAATCTTTTCCTTGTCTTTTAAATATTTTTAATGCCCTCACTATAAAAATGGAAGTTTAAAATGTTTGTATAGTAGGCGGTCATTTTTTTTAGAAACCGATTCTCCCTCTGTCACCCAGGCTGGAGTGCAGTGGTGCAGTCACAGCTCACTGCAGCCTTGATTTCCTGTCACCCAGGCTGGAGTGAAGTGGTGCAGTCACAGCTCACTGCAGCCTTGATTTCCTGGGCCCAAGCCATCTTCTGGCTTCAGCCTCTCAAATAGCTAGGACTACTAGAGTGAGTGTGCCATATGCCTGGCCAATTTTAAGATTTTTTTGTAGAGATGAGGTCTCACTGTATTGCCCAGGCTTGTCTTGAACTCCTGGGCTCAAGCAATCCTCCTGCTTCAACCTCCCAAAGTACTAGACTTACAGGCATGGGCCACCACACCCAGCCTATCAAAGTTTTCATTTGTGACTTCTGGGTTTTCTTCCTGCCTTAGACAGCCTTCCTTGCCTCCATACCATGCTTTTTTCTTTCTCCTATATTTCCTAATCTTTAAGCGTTTTTTGTTTAACATTATCTGGTTAGAGCTTTAATCCATGTGCAACTTACATTCAGGAGTATATTTTGAGAGGAATTTAACTTTATTTTTTCCTATATACACAGCCAGTTACCCTCCTTTCAAGTTAAATGATCGTTCTTGTAATCTCTGATTTGAAATTCCACCTTTATCATAACCTTATTTCTTGCCTATATTTGAATTTCCTTTAACTGCTTCTGTGCTTGCTTGTGCCGATCCTGGGCTATGGCACGAGTGACCTCCTGTCTTGTAAGGCAATTTCAGCGTGCCCCTGCGTCATTCAGCCAAAGTGTCATGCATATCAGCCTTGGTCCTGGCTGGATTCCCTTCAACCAGTTAGGCTGCTCTGGCCACACACTGCCTAGCCATCATGACACCCACATATAAAATACCAGATAAATACAAGCCAGGGATCAAATAAATTGAACTAAGAAAAAACTGTTAATACTCCAAGTTGTAGCATTTTTTAAAATTTTGGGGCCTACTACCTAGATTCCAAGGAGGTTTCCCTTACTTTATCTCATATTATCCTCAAGAGCAACTTTGAAGACAGACATTATCACCCAGGGAAGGGTCTGAGTCTGAAAGAGAAATCATACCACTCTCAGCACAGCCGGCGGCCGCTCTTGCCTATCTCAGTGTCTCTGATGGGACCCCTTCCCTGGAGCTGGATGAGTTTGCCAGCTCTGCTTTTTTGAAAATTCTTTTTAAAAGAGAGAGTTGTTTTGTTTTGTTTTGTTTTTTTGAAACAAAAAATATTTTCTGCTTTTAATCAGATCATTACAAAACTGTTTGTCTAAGCATTCCGGTTAGCTGAGGTTTTGCTGAAATTCCCAAATAAGCAGCCAAATGTTAAGTACTTCACCTAGTGTTAGTAACAGGATGGAATCTTGCTGATGATGCCCAGGATAAAATGCAGGGCTCCTGGAACTTAAATAACATTTAATGATATCTTTGAATTTTAACAAATAACAACAGGTACTTAGTAAAATCTATTCTTCTGTAGAAATGCACATTTTGTCATAAAAGAGGAGCCACCGTGGGATGTGAATTAAAAGCCTGTAACAAGAATTACCACTTTTTCTGTGCCAAGAAGGACCATGCAGTTCCAAAGTCTGATGGAGCTCGAGGAATTTATAAGTATTTAATAAAATATTTTTAAAACCACATTTGGGGGACTGGGATAAGGAATGGTTGGATTTAAAAGACAAAGAGACTTTTAAAACTAATTTTATTTAAATGGTTTTCAAATGAGAACATAGCCAGTTTGGGGGATGCCCAGGGGATACATGACTTCACAACATAAACATCACAGGAAGAAAACAAAGTTTGATGGTGGGGGGTGGGGGGGTGGTTGGTTTTGGTTTTCTAAAAAAAGAAAAATTTCCCCGAACCCGCTTCTTCCTAGTAGAAAGCATTGTCATGGTGGTAGGGATGGCATTCAAACCTGTTCTTTTCTGCAAACAGGAAAAGGGCCATTTTCTATAGCCACAGGTTCACCAGCTTATCCCTCTATCTTGTGTGTGGAATAAATGTAATTTCCCACCGTCATACCAATTGATAGCCACTTGTCACCAGCATCATCTTGCCTAAAAATAGCTAGTAAATACAATGAAGAAATGATGTAGCAAATACACTAATTAATCATTAAGACCTTAAAGAAACTTATCCTGTTTATATTGCCTTTGGGTTTTAAATTTTTGTCCATTTCTTCCAACAATTCTTTAATATTAATTTGGACTCAATAAGGCAGACTTCAAGTCCAGTGGAACTATATTTGCTTTATCCTTGGTCTTCCTTCTGAGAAAAGATTTCGTTCAGTTAAATAAGTGTATAATTGGGTCAGAAGAAATCAGTAAGCCAGTTGGTAAGTGAATGAATTCAGATCATGTTCGATAGCATCGCTCTTTTTGGTGGGTAGATGTGGCCTAAGATATGTCATACAAAGGGATGGAGCAAACTGTTTTGGAAAGAGTTTTAGCCCTCTTAAAGCTATGACATGGAATAAAAAGAGGGTCTGAAGTTGAAGAGCCAGACTGACATTTCTCACTTCTTTGGGGCATGTGCTTAGATTCCACTTGAATTTTAAATTTCAGTGAAATATATTATTTTAATCATAATATCTTGAATAATGAGATCAGTGTTAGGAAAGCATGGTTTTTTTCAAATATGATTTTTGTAAGCTATGTTATGTTTAAGGTTTTTAAAAATTCCATTCAGAGGCTGACGTTTTGCCTGCCAGTGGGCATGTATTCCCAATTTTTTCCATAGTGTTCCAGGCACTATTTTGCTTATTTAATAACCACTTGCTTCATGCCAGGCATAGATCTAAGTGCTTTAAAAATGTTAACTCATTTAATCCTCGGAACAGTCAACTGAGGTAGATACTATTATCTCCATTTTCCAGAGGAGGAAACTGGGGCCTTGAGACACTCAGTGACTTGTCCCCAGGTCACACAGCTGGTCAGTGACAGAGCTGGGCTGCAGGACTTCCGAGTCCTTGCTCTTTGCCACCATGTTGTCTTCAGGTATGGAGGCTATATATTCTAAACCAAGAGGGCGAGCCTGCCATTGAAGGAAGCTTGCTAAATAATTTTAAATCTGATTCTGAGCAAGTTCCATAAGTATTTTGTTGCTAATCAGACATGGAATGTGTAAATGTGTAAATTTTGTACTGCACCTTCTTTTTATATTTGATTTGCTAAGACATCACAGGTTGTTATACTGTCTCATTTTTATTATTATTATCTTTCCAAAGAGCTCATTTTAATATGACCTTTATAATGACCTTAAACATAAGATCAAACAAAAAGGAAGGAAGTCCCAGCTATATCTTAAAGGTTGAAAAAATATACTGATCATACCCATTAGAAGAACTAACAATTAGGGACTCAATGAAATAGTCTTCTGGCATTGTTTTATCAAAGAACAGGTGAATTTATATGCATTTTTAAACTGAATTTAAACCTTCATGCCTAGCATACACAAGGCACCTTTCTAGGTGCTATGAGATACAAAGAGGAATAAAATAAGATTGAACCTCGGAGAAGTTATCACCTGGTGGGAAGGCCAGAAGAAAGGTCAATGCAAACAGAAGCACATGGAATAACGAGAGCAGGAGGGGGTTTACATGAAAGGAGCTTGGGGTGGGGCACAGTGGCTCATGCCTGTAATCCCGGCACTTTGGGAGGCCAAGGCGGGCAGATCACAAGGTCAGGAGATCAAGACTATCCTGGCCAACATGGTGAAACCCCATCTATACTAAAAATGCAAAAAATTAGGCAGGCATGGTGGTGTGCGCCTATAGTCCCAGCTACTCGAGAGACTGAGGCAGGAGAATCATTTGAACCTGGGAGGCGGAGATTGCAGTGAGCCAAGATCAGGCCACTGCACTCCAGCCTGGCGACAGTCAGACTCCATCTCAGGAAAAGAAAAAAAAAGCTTGGCCTTGAGTTGAGAATTGTTGACACTGGGGATGGATAGGGGCATGGAGTTCATCCTAACATTTTCAACACTGTTTGAAAAAATTGAAGTACTTGGCAAGTGAAAGTGCTCAGAGAACCAGAATCCAAAGCGGGAGGAGATTAACTTTGGGTGTTGCTGGGAAGACTGCATGGAGGAGGTGAGAACTGGTGTAAGATGGAAAGAAAAGGCATTCCCCTAGGCGAGGAGGCCACTGCGTCCTGAGAGTCAACACCATCTGGAGAGGAAGGGAGATGAAGCTGGGTGCTGAGGAGGAGGAAAGGTTAGAAAGAAAATGGCCTGAGTAGCTCTATAAAATGATTCACTTCATTTCTTCATCGTAGCCTGCTCTGCTGCTGCTTTCTCTTGGAAGATACCAATCGGTTCTAGGCCCTTTGTAGGCAAAATCTAAGATCTGGGGTTGATAGCTGTTTTCATTGAAAACTACTTTTTCCTCAAATTAATGCATGCAATTTTGTGCTGTTTATTGTTGAAAACCAGCAAAATCTCTTATAGTCAGATTGTGGATCTTTAGGTATCTTTATACAGTAAAGTCCCACTGACCACTATATGAACTAGTATTGTTCATAATACTTCATCAGCATTTATTCCTTGACAGAACATAGTCATCTTCCTAAGACTCTGAGGACATAAAGACATCTAACTGAGCCTCCTTCTGCACTCAGTGTGGGTCACGAACTTTACACAGGTTTAAACAGCTTTAAAAAAAAAAAAAAAAGAAAAAGAAAAAACTTTAGTGTGATGCCATCATGAAAAATAGTACGTTTTTAATCACAAAAATAGATATACTTGAAAACTGTAAATAAAAATATTTTACAATTCTTTGAAATTAAATATTTCAGACTGTTTTGCCAACAACATGCTCAATTCCCGCTCATCACTCAAAGTGGTAAGTTTCTAAAATTTAGCACTGTGGGTTTTAAAGAAAGGTAAACATTTAGACAATTCCTTATGTTTAAGGAATAGTCTATACTAGCCTCACTGAATTAAAATATAAATGTTTACATATCTAGAAAATTGACTTGTGTACTATATGATATAATTGACTAATTTTTTATGAACAAGACCTATTCTCTTTGACCTGGTATCTTTCATTTTCACTACACTCACAGAACCAAACTAAGACATGAGAAAAAGCTTTGACACTTGAGACTGCTTCTCTTCCGTAAGAATTTAAAAAGTGCTGCACTTTCTCTGAGTGAAAATTCCTTAAGGATGTATGGTTAGCATTTCAGTTCTAATTAAGGCAGACTGGCTCCTAGCTAACTGGAGTTATGGGGTACACTTTCATGAGTGGAACAGCAGTGTCTTAGCAGCACTAAATACGAAATGTTCACTGTGAACTGGAGTTGGGGCCACTTTGGAAAAGACTTAGTATTGTATCATGCCAACTGCATTAATTGGTGATAACACTCTCCAAACAGCACCTCTACCATCATTTTTCAGTCATTATCCTTTTAACTTAGCAGGAAATGCTATTACAAATATTGCTTTAAATCAGTGTTTACTGACAGGGAAAAGCAACAGCAGTACACAGTTACCCAAATCCTTGCAAATGTCATCTATTAAACATCTTCACCTCTATTAGTCTGTTTTCCTTTGGATATCTTCACTTATGAGTACATTCTCATATCTTTTCGCCAATTATAGTTGTTTTCCTATGACCCAATTTGTTCACTTTTCTATTCAATGAACCCTCTAAGAGTTCCCCATGTACCCATTTTTCTACTCAATTATTTACCTGTTTTGCATTAAACTTATAATCTTTTTTAAAAATTAACCCTTTATCGTAAGTGCTGCAAACGTCTAAGTTTGCCGTATCTTTTGACTTTGTAAAAAACTTTTGGCATATGAGTTGTATATTTCATGTAGTCAAACATTAATCTTTTCCTTTATGGATTCCAATTTTTAAATGGTTTATATTTTTAGCTAAATTTTCTGGAGTTAAAGGAAAAAGAGGAAGGAAGAAACGCTTCACAGGCAATCACATACAGGTAATTGGACTTAGTTTTTATAGCTTTACATTGCTTCACACAGAGTTCTTATTTAAACCAGTCTGAATGTCAGGTGAAAGGTACTTTCCAAATCATCTGAATAGAGAGCCTTTGTAGAACATTCTTCATTTGTGTTCTCAACTAAGACTGCTCCTGAGTCTGCCTTTTTAGGAAGAATCCCGTAGTTGGGAAGCTCTTAAGATATTTCCTAGATGATAGAATCATAATGAGATGAGCATGAAAGTGAATCTGGAAGTTCCAAGCACATAACCTTCAGGAGGTGACATTCTCCGAGCTCCTATAAAGCATCCCCTGGTACCAAACTAGTGAGAGCATCTGACCCCACAGTTGCTTACAGTTAAAACAGGCAGAGGGTGCAGTCGAACATCCCTATGGAGCCAAGTATTTCCCAGCTTCATGACCCACACCTAACCAAATATGTGGCTCTTATAAACTTCTGGATTATCATGCATAAGGTATATAAAAATATTCTGGGGATTTGAAAGTTTTTACAATCAGCATGTATAAGCTAAATTCATATGAATCAGCAACCTTCATCTCCTTCTGTTTATGTAAGGGGTGCTTGTCAAAGACTTCTTGATGTTTTATAATACAAAACAAAAATATACTTGATGTTTACATCTACATATGAATATGGGGCATTTTTTTTTTTTTGAGACAGTGTCTCTGTCTCCCAGGCTGGAGTGCAGTGGCGTGATCTTGGCTCATGCAACCTCTGCCTCCTGGGTTCAAGTGATTCTCCTGACTCAGCCTCCTGAGTAGTTAAGATTACAGGCACACACCACCACATCTGGCTAATTTTTGTATTTTTAGTAGAGACAGTTTCACCATGTTGGCTAGGCTGGTCTCAAGCTCCTGGCCTCGTGATCCACCCACCTCAGCCTCCCAAAGTGCTGGGATTACAGGTGTGAGCCAACACGCCCAGCTGGGGCATGATTTTTACTGTAGGCATATCATTTAGTTATGCACAGCACAAGATTGGTTTTCATTTTATGCAATATTAAAATCAATGTAATGCAATCTTGATTTTCTCTCCTTCTAGCCACCCGAAACAATGACACGTAATAGATTTGTAAGACACATGAAAGAAGAGCATGACGAACACACAGGTTTGTGCTAAGTGTTGTCTCTAACAAATATGGCCTACAGTACTTACAAAAATGTCAACCCACATGTTCCAAACTTGGTATCCCACCTTAATCTTTATTCTTCTAGGCTTGTAGTAATGAATAAGTATAAATCTTTATCATAACTATCCACTCTTTTATAATCCCAGCATATCAAGATAACTTAGGTTGGAATGGTCCATTGCCTTCAGTATTAAGAAAAGATAGACTTCATCACCAACGTGCACCTTGATGAAGTAAAAAAAAAAAGATAGCCTTCTTAATAAAGATGCAGACAGGCTTGCCTGAGCTCAGAACCCAGTGATGTGTCACCCCTCACACTGTGACCCCTGTTACTATAGCTATCTGCTCTTTAAAGAAATAGACATTCCTTAACAACACATAGAAACTATGACAAAAAGTGATAGGGGCTGTTATGTCAAAGATTTAAAGGTAATTTTTAAAAATCCTCTTAATTCAACTACATATTGGGTACAGTGTAGGTGATAGATGCACCAGCATCTCAGAAATCACCACTGAAGAACTTATCCATGTAACCAGAAACCACCTGTTCTCCAAAAGGAATTGAAATTTTTAAAATTACACTCTTATGTTTTAAAAATCCTCTTAATTCACATAGTTATTGTAAGCAGAGGAATTTTCACTTTTACTTTTTGTAACATTTCTTTCATTGTTTCAGCTGGCCAAAAAAAAAAAAAAAATGAAGTATGATAAAAGTATGATTAATAGAAAGGGTTGAAGGTGCTATATTTTACTAAGTATGCTCATCCACCACTAGGCAAAGTCTGAATAAGCATAAAGTGATTTATGATTAGCTGCCCTCTGACTGTTTCCTTCTGAAATGTTTGTCTTATTCTTAGATGCAACTGTGAAAGTTCCTTTTCTTAAGAAATGCAAGGAAGCAGGACTTCTTAATTACTTACTTGAAGAAATATTAGACAAAGTTCATTCAATTCCAGAAAAACTCATGGATGAGACTACTTCAGAAGCAGGTACTGATGAATAGCAATATTTCTAAGTATAGAGACTTCTCCCAGACCTAGGTGTAAAGCAAACCTAAGGAGGGGGAAAAGACCCATTTTCTTCCTGTACTGCTTTTTTCTTCTTCTTTACCTCATTCTTTAATAAAATAATAGTACCAGATCTACTGTCCTTCATAAATCAACAGGATGTGGGTAATTTACAAACTCAGTAATTTAGTCCAAAGTACCCTGATGCCGTGAGAGTTGTGGTCCATTTTCCAGAGGTGTCTAACAGGTTGGCCACTAAGAGAATGTGCCATTCAGAGATTGATTAGGTCACATATGCTCTCCTGCCACCACCCTGCATTCCTGTTGCTAAGATCTGAGAACAGTGTTATGGTACAGTTTTGATTTGACTCAAATTCTATTCCTTAATAAACCAAGTATCCTTTATTAAATACTGCTAACTCAAAGTTTAAAAGGAATTTTAATGTTTTGATTGATGTTTGGTTTAAAGATGAACTTTGTTAAAGAAGTTTCTTTCTTAAAGAGCTCTTGAGGAGGTCAAAGTTCCATTTGTACCTGCAGGTATATAGCTACTTAGCTTTTTTTTTTTTTTTTTTTTGGAAGCGGAGTCTCGCTCTGTCTCTCATACTGAAGTGCAGTGGCACGATCTCAGCTCGTTGCAACCTCCACCTCCAGGGTTTAAGTGATTCTCCTGCCTCAGCCTCTGGAGTAGCTGGGATTACAGGCATGTGCCACCATGCCTGGCTAATTTTTGTATTTTTAGTAGAAATGGAGTTTCACCAAGTTGGCCAGGCTGGTCTTGAACTCCTGACCTCAAGTGATCTGGCTACCTTGGCCTCCCAAAGTGCTAGGATCACAGGAATAACCCACTGCACCCAGCCTTAGATAGCCTTCTTTTAACTTATATCCCATGAGTTAAAAAAAACTTTATTATAGGCCGGGCATGATGGCTCACACCTGTAATCCCAGCACTTTGGGAGGCCGAGGCAGGCAGGTCACGAGGTCAGAAGTTCAACATCAGCCTGGCCAACAGGGTGAAACCCCATCTCTACTCAAAATGCAAAACTTAGCTAGCCAGGCGTGGTGGCAGGCACCTGTAATCCCAGCTACTCGGGAGGCTGAGGCAGAGAACTGCTTGAACCCAGGAGGTCAAGGGTGCAGTGAGCTGAGGTTGCACCACTGCACTCCAGCCTGGGCGACAGAAACTCTGTCTCAAAAAAAAACAAAACCTTTATTGTAAATATAGTTATTTTACAAGGACAAGCTGGACAGCTTATATTGTAGGCAACAATATAAAAAATATGTTTATTTGAATGGTATTATTTTCTATAGGGCAAAACCAAAAAGTGAAATTAATAGTAAACATTTCCAAGAGCTCATTTATTATACTACTTTATTCATTTATTTTCTCTAGACCAAGCACTTCCCAAACAGTGTGCCTGAGAATCACCAGTAGGGCTTGTGAGGGCACAGATAGCTGGGCCTATCCTACAAAGATTCTGATCCAGTAAAAATGCCAAGAATTGGGGACCAGGCGCAGTAGCTCAAGCCTGTAATCCCAGCACTTGGGGAGACTGAGGTGGGCGGATAATCTGAGGTCAGCAGTTTCCGGCCCCATCTACTAAAAATACAAAAATTAGCCAGGTGTGGTGGTGTGCGCCTGCAATCTCAACTACTTGGGAGGCTGAGATGTGAGACTCGCTTGAACCCAGGAGGCAGAGTTTGCAGTGAGCCGAGATTGCACCACTGCACTCCAGCCTGGGCGACAGAGTGAGATTCGTCTCAAAAAAAAATGAAATGCCAAGAATGGACATTTCTGACAGCTTCCCTGTACTGCTGCCACTGCCATCTAACATTAAAGTTCCAGGGTAGATGACTACTATCTTTCCTTTCCCCTGTTTTGGATTACATATGTAAATGGAGGAGTTTCTGCTTATATAAACTGTTTAATACTGAAAATGTTTTCTCCCTCCAGACTATGAAGAAATCGGGAGTGCACTTTTTGAATGCAGATTGTTCGAAGACACATTTGAAAATTTTCAAGCAGGTAAATGAGTTATATAATATCTAAGCCGCATAGTTGAGAAATATTTATCATAATACTGAAACAATATACTATACAGGTGATAAAGATATTTTAGAAGAATGTTTATTGTTTTCTTAAATGAGAAAAGTCCATTACAAAAGCAGTATGAGCCCTCCCCGTCCCCACAAACATAGAGGAAAAAAATACGTAAGTACACGGGTGCAGACAAAAGGTATACCTGGTGGAGACAGTAGCTGGTTGTAGGTAGTTGGATTATAGTGATTTTTGTCTGTTCCTTTAGTACTGTATTTTCCAGATTTTCTATATACACACAAATACTTCTGTAATGAGAAGAACTCATTTAAAAAGTAGAGACAACAAAAAATTGATTCCAAAACTGGAGCATATTTTGGCCTGTGTGTGGCCCACACAGGAGCTGGCGAAGCTTCCTGCGGCTTCTCTGCTCCTGGGTGGCAAAACTATGATAAACCATTCCTTCGCTTGCCTCCCTCTCGCTTGGTGAGATAGGTCAAAATTTCAGTTCTCCAAAAATTAATCTTCAAATCTAATTTAATTTCTTATCAGGGAAGGTTGCAACTGATTTAAAGTTCATCAGAAAAAAAAAAAAAAAAAAACAGCAAGCAAGAATAGCCAAGAAATGTTTGCAGTAGAAAATCTAGTATGGGTTGGAGGAGGGAGATTTAACCTTCCTATTAAATAGTAACCATTTATTGAGTGAGTCCTCCTTTGAGCATTTTTTAAGATGCCCTCAAGACAGGCTACACTTCCACTTGTTTATGAGTCTGGTCTGACTTCTCTATCAAGGCTGCCACACACAGTCACACAGCATTGGTGTGGATGGTTCCCACTGAAGTTGTGCAAAAGAGTGCCCTCCACACTTCTTTTCCACAGATGTATCTGTCTCTCCAGCATATGGTAGGAAGACAATAGGATTTCCCTATGAAGAAAACATTAGCTCGTATCCCTATCTCAACATGCACAACCTTTCTCATTTTGTCTTTCTATATTATACATTTCTAACTGAATTGTTTACTACATTTATAACCAGCAGGAAAAACACTTTGAAAAATCTACCAAAGATAGTGTCTAACAGTTTTTTGTTGTTTTTGTTTTTTTGAGATGGAGCCTCGCTCTGTTGCCCAGACTGCAGTGCAATGGCACGATCTCAGCTCACTGCAACCTCCGCTCCTCAGGTTCAAGCGATCTCCTGCCTTAGCCTCCCGAGTAGCTGGGGTTACAGGCACATGCCACCATGCCTGGCTAATTTTTTATATCTTTAGTAGAGATGAGGTTTCCTCATGTTGGCCAGGCTTGTCTCAAACTCCTAACCTCATGATCCAACTGCCTCAGTCTCTCAAAGTTCTGGATTACAGGCGTGAGCCTGTTCTAACAGTCTTTTGAGGATGTCTGCTAATATATAGCATTATCCATATTTTTTTAAAGCAGGCTTAAAAATCTTTTTCTAAAATGTGTCAATTTCTAGGGAATTTCCATGTGTGTTTTTCTTTCATGTAAGGGAACATGTCACACATCACTACTTGGATGGGTTAGGTAGGAGTACATGTATTACAATATAGTATTGGTGGGGGGTGCCACTACTCGGAACTGCATGAGATTCAACTTATTTAAAAGGCTTAAGTTGGGTTTCAATACCCGAGTTGAGAAAAACTTGTGTTTTAAGTTAACTATAGGTACGCAGTTATTCTGAAGAAAGGTTTAACTCTCCGATTTTGAGGCTTTTAAAAATTACATTGCCATTGAGTACTATTTGTTATTTGTAAAGCCCAAGTATCTTCCTCCTAAGCTTTTCTGAGTTTCCACAATTAAAAGCCTTCCTATTTCTAAATGAAACCAAAAGCTTTTATGTAACATTAAAAACTGGTGCATTTTTAGGAAGGATTTGTCCTTAACCTTGGTATTCCAGCCACATTCTCCAATTATCATCTCTCAATAAATGGATATAGTATATAGCATGAAGGCTATACAGTCACTGTTTTCAAGTTCTCAAAGATATACAAAGGGACTTGTTCTGCTATAAATGTACACAAAATCTTAAGTGTTTACTGAGCAGCTTTGTGTGTGATAAATGTTAGAATCCTGTCCTTAATTAGAAGGAGGAAGTGAAGGCATAAAGAAACCAGCTCCTGCCCATAAGGCTCTGGATCCTTTCCATTAGAAGCATGAGGATTGTGTATCTGTACTTGCAAGTGAAAGAGGCTAGAAATGGTACATTATTTCTAATAAAACTACTGAATAATGTGAAATCACTTTATTTTTTCTTTTCATAGCAATAGAGAAAAAAATTGACACATCTCAACGAAGGCGGCAGCAGTTGAAGGAAGAGATTGAGCTACTTCATGACTTAAAACAAACCTTGTGCTCTCTTCAAGAAAGTAGAGATCTTATGTCAAGTTCTACATCAATATCGTCCCTGTCGTCTTAGGGATTACCATTCCCTAAGCCAGGAGTCAGGCCAAATTGCAGTCAGGCTCAAAACCAGAAACCAGGCTGTGAAATCCACACAGAGCTAGCTGGTCCTTTCCTCTCGGCCGGGCAGCTCTCCTCTGTTCTTGCTGGCTGACATTTCGATCACTCTCCCGTGTTCTGCACACTCTTACTTCTGTTTTCCGCTCACTATCACATTCCCAGCACCTAGTGTGCTGAGTGTTTGTGAAATAAGTGCATAAAATGTTCTTAACCTTTGAGTCTAGTTACAGCCCACGATGCCTCTTAGATACAATAAATTTAGATACATTACTTGTACCAAATTTGCCTGTCTTCACATCACAAAGTCTGCTTTTGAAAAATCCCTTTTCAGCCATAGTTATCACATGGGAATTCATCATCTTCAAAACACCTAAATTTTAAACTGGACTCTGAATAAGAACATTACTAGGAGTATGTAAGAATGAAAAAAAAAATTGATGATAGTTACATTTTTCTCGACCTAGCAATATACTACTCCAGTTTTTATGCCCACACCACTACATCAGACCCCTGAAAACTTCACGTTCACAGTTCTCATTTTCTACCATGGTGCTCTGATTTGCGATAATGCTACATCTCAAAATGGGTTTGAACTGAGTCTCCAGCATGGTGTCTGACATGTAATAAGTACTTGAAAAGTATTTGCAGGAGATAAAAAACCATTTCATTTCTGTTGTAATGGCAGCCCTAGACTAATTCTTATTATCTTAGGGACAAAATCTAAACCAGTGGATTTCAAAACTGGCTGCACATCAGAATCATGTGGGGCAGAGGTGAAGACCTTACCCAAGACCCTCTGAATATATTTCCCCTAGTCTAGATAATTACTGTAACTTCCTATCCTGACATTATATCTTAGCAAAGTTTCTCTCACTAATCATTTTGATGTCATGATCTTTATTTTTTAAAAAAACCTGCTGGGCACGGTAGCTCACGCCTGTAATCCCAGAACTTTGGGAAGCTGAGGTGGCCAGATCACGAGGTCAGGAAATTGAGACCATCCTGGCTAACACGGTGAAACCCCATCTCTACTAAAAATACAAAAAAAAATTGGCCGGGTGTGGTGGCACGCACCTGTAGTCCCAGCTACTTGGGAGGCTGAGGCAGGAGAATTGCTTGAACCAGGAGGCAGAGGTTGCAGTGAGTCAAGATCATGCCACTGTACTCCAGCCTGGGCAATAAGAGCAAAACTCCATCTAAAAAAAAAAAAAAAAAGCACCTTTGTCACCAACTTCACTTTCATTTTAACCTGTGATTCACAGTAGGTAGCTGCACCATGGAGCACCATGTGCTTGGTGGCCATGAGGCCTGCACATATCGGGCAAACTACTAAGGTGGACCCAAGTATGAACTTTAGCTATGTCATTACTGAGAAACTTGAATCCAATTATTTAATCTGAGAATAATGCTGCCCACCTTATGGGACAAAATATGGACGGTAAATAAAATGTGAAGCAGACAGCACAATGTCTGACTGTGGGAAATAAAACACATGCACGCATGTGCACGCACACACACACTCCCCATTGCCAACATTTCTGGCTTCCGTTCTCCATTCTAACCAAACTTGATTATGGTAAGTTCTAGAAGGCTCATTAGCCCCCATCTCTAAGCCTTTGCTTGTGCCTCTAACTTTCTGTTTTGGAGATAAGCTAAAAAGACACTTTATATATTCTCCTAAACAACACAAGTGTTACCTTCAGAACAACTGCTTCTCATGTTAACCCTATTACTGTATTAGTCTGTTCTCACACTGCTATGAAGAAATACCAGAGACTGAGTAATTTATAAAGGAAAAAGATTTAATCGACTCACAGTTCCGCATGGCTAGAGATGCCTCAAGAAACACAATTGTGGCAGAAGGGGAAGAGGCACGTCTTACATGGCGGCCAGCAAGCAAGAGTACACACAGTCCAGGTGAAAACTGCCATTTATAAAACCATCAGATCTTGAAGGAACTCCCTCACTAGCATGAGAACAGCATGGGGGAAACCACCCCCATCATCCAATCACCTCCCAACAGGCCTCTCCCTCAATACCTGAGGATTACAATTCAAGATGAGATTTGGGTGGGGACACAGAGCCAAACCATATCATCCTATTTGGTTTTCTCTCATTACCTGTTAAGAATCACACTACCTAAGTGATTTACCATCCCAATCATATTTAAGTGTATGCTTCAGTGGCATTAAATATATTCATTTTTGTGCCACCATCACCACCATCCACCTAAAGCAGTGGTCCCCAACCCTTTTGGCACCAGGCACTAGTTTTATGGAAGACAATTTTTCCACAGACAGCAGGGGTAGGAAGGTTGGTGGGGTGGGGGGTAGGAAGGATGGTTTTGGGATGAAACTGTTCCATGTCAGATCATCAGGCATTAGATTCTCATAAAAAGCATGCAGCCTAGATACCTTGCACACTCAGTTCACAGTAGGGTTTGAACTCCTATGAGAATCTAATGTTCTCATGTTGCCACTGATCTGACAGGAGGCAGAGCTCAGGCGGTATTGCTCACTCACCCACCACTCACCTCCTGCTGTACGGCCTCTTCCTAGCAGGCCAGGGACCAATATGTGTCTGTGGCCCAAAGGTTGGGGAACCCTCACCTAAAGGACTGTTTTCTTCTTAAAAAACTGAAACTCTGTATCTATTAAAGTTCCTCATTCTCCTCTACCCTCCAACCCTGGCAATAACCATTCTACCACGTCTCTATAAATTTCACTAAGTACATCACACAAGTGGCATCACATAGTATTTGTCTGTGACTGACTTATTTCACTCAGCATAATGTCCTCAGTTCATCCATGTGCACCATGTGTCAGAATTTCTTTCCTTTTTAGGGCTGCATACTACCGATTTTGAGGGAAAGAAACAACTCTACATGCCTGTTTTAATCCTACTTTATTAACGTGTCATTCTAAACATTACATGAATACAGCCTATATACTAGAGTATCAAACACTGTTCCAGTAAGAAGTTCAAGAGTACATTTAGGGCTATCTTAAGAAATATGAATACTTTGGCTTCCATTATTATATTAGATGAAAAAAATCAAATAAGAGTTGTCATATCCTGCTATGATCAACCACAAAACCAAGTAGAAAAATAAGAGAATGTGTTAAAAAAAAAAAAAAAAAAAGACAATCAAATGCTTTTTGAAGGACTTGTTCTCTTCACTGCCACATATACAAATTACTTAGTAATCTGAGAAGTGGTCCTTCACTTATATTAGGAACTCGGTAAATATTTGTTGAATGAGTGAACTATCTATGGATATGAATCGACTAATTTGTGCTTTTTTTGAAAAAGTTTTTTTCAAGTAAGAGCAATAGTAAACATACTGAAGTTCTCATTTTGCTCAGATCATAAGCCTATAGAACAGTGACTGTTACAAATACCACCCATCATAGCACAAATCAATGTCCATTTCTGAAACTAATTTAAAAAAAGTTCTATCATGTTGCAGAACCAATTCTAACCAAATAATTCACTGGGCTTCAATCACTTGTGATATGGTCAAGAAAAGTGGGCTGGGGCTACTAGGCTTGTATCTATTTCAGCTCTCAATGAATTCCTACCTTTGGGGCCTCCCCTTCCCACCCCAATAGACACACATTTTTAAAATTGCTAAAAATAGTAGCTACAGCACGTCTTCACCCACTTGTAATTTGGCTCTGAACATGTATTCAGGCTGAGTTCAGAAGAGAGTCCAAGTGGAAAAAAAAATTCATTAAGGGAGCTCACTCAAATGGAAATAAGTTCATGGACCAGAGAGCAAAGCAAAACATTGTTCTTAAAGCAAGCTCAATAGACACACATGATGAAACTCACTCTTACATCCCAAAGTTACCTTTGATAACCAGTTCAGAAAAACTGTCTTTTAATAAGATCTCTTCAGGAACACCATAATTTTGATGCTTTTTTAAGGTGAAATTCTGCGAAATGTCATACCTAAGATGACTTAAAACAGAGGAAAACCAAGTGAAAGGTGATAAAGTTTCAAATCAGCCAATGTGTGATGGATTTTGCCTAAAGTAGATAAAGCAAATTCCATTAAGTCCTGTAAAAGAGTTGACTTGAAGAACTACTTCTCTTGGTCATATATAGTAGATATGATGACTTAGCAGCCATAATTTAGGAAGGCAAGAAGTGTACTATATACATCATTATTTTCCTCTTAAGTTTGCATTTATAGAAGAAGATGAGGGGGACAATTTAAACTTGAGTTCTCAAATTCTACCTTAATGAAATAAAACACCGTTGGATAAGTAGTGGAGATTCTAATTTATAAAATATTCACCTTCATCAAATTTCATTATCAATGTTTTGCAGATACTTCTAAATTACTACTCTTTATGCACTTAAATCTTAAGAGAAATCTTGGCTAACCCCAAAAATGTATCTTTACATAATTACAACTTCAATAGGTTTAACATATTAAACTGAATATTACTTTGAAATACCTTAAAGTTAAAAAAGTCATCAATAACGCAAGCACACAAACAAACGTCTTAAACCATCTTAATTATTCCTTCACAGTAAGGCCACTAAACTAGCAACTAAGGCAGCACTTAACAAGCCCCAGGTCAGCATCTTTAATTCACGATGGGGCCTCTCCATTCCTCTCACAATGCCCTATCACCACTCCTGGTATCAGAAGATTATTGATATGTGGCCCAGAAGAGTGGCTGCCAACTTCCTCTTTCCAATTTTGTTAGTTCCTCTAATCAAAAATGAAAACAAAACCAAAAACGAGTAAACTTTTAGTCTTTTACATGTTCCAGCCCAAATTTAAGAAAGGTCACATTTAAAATATACTTATCTGGAAACAAGAGTTGTTTAAAATAGGCTCAAGAAAAGCCATACACCCTTGATATGTTCCTACACAGACAACTGTCCCAGATGTGGAAAAAAACAATCTGATGGTCTTTTACCTGCAGAATTACATCACCTGTAGAGCACAAACTGGACACATCCTCAACAGTGCCCCAGAGCACTCACACAGAACCCAGCAGCCTTGTGCTTCAGTTCTTAAAGGCTCCACATTTACTGGCTTTAGCAATGAATTCCTTTAGCAGAGGGCCATCCATTTGCCAAAATGCTGCAGTCTGTGTAACTTCTGTCAAATGATTGATGCAAAACTTAAAGCAGAATTCTTCTAAATCCTGGACACACACAACAAAAATAAAAACAAAAAAGGGCTTTTTTAGGCAACTTTGAATTACTTCTCTCCAAGCCCTTCACCCCAAATCTCTCACCCTCCCCGAGAAAAGACATTTGAGAGGCCAGACATCTAAAACTAGGCAAAAAGGTGACCACAGGTTGGTGTGAGAAAAACACATACTATCTATTCAATGCAGTAAAAGCAATGGTCACCTAACTCAAAGTGTGGCTCTTCAAAACACACATACACATACACACATACACACACACACACACACACGTGTGTGCAAGATCCACAGGGGAAACAATTTCTTACCTAATCTAGTTATACTCAAAGACACTGTTGTAAAAGGCAGAATGCCACTTTAGTCCACAGAATGTGTTTTGTCACATTCAAGACATCAGAGAAAAGAATTAAGATGTGGGTTTAAGAAACAGAAAGGTAATGAAGAGATACAGTCAACCTCAAGTGGTACATTAAGAAGAAAATCCCAGCCAGGCACAGTGGCTCACGACTGTAATCCCAGCACTTTGAGAGCCTGAGGTGGGTGGATCACTTGAGGTCAGGAGTTCGAGACCAGCCTGGCCAGCATAGGGAAACCTCGTCTCCACTAAAAATACAAAAATTAGCCAGATGTGGTGGCAGGTGCCTGTAATCCCAGCAACCCGGGAGATCGGGGCAGGAGAATTGCTTAAGCCCAGGAGGCAGAGGTTGCAGTGAGCTGAGATTGCGCCATCAAACTCCAAAGGCAACAGAGCAGAGGCTCTGAAAGAAAATCCCAAAAATTCACCTTAAATTCACTTTCATACTCTCTTAACGAGTTTATTTTTAAAACCATTAAGAATAACAACACTACAACTTCCACCACATTAATTTCTCTGAAAGTCAACCCCATAGAAGTATATTTACACAGAGCAGTTTTCGGTCAGACAAATGGAAGTCACCAACTACCAACATTTGGGGGAGTAACATCTACAAGTGGTAAACCAGAACCATTTCAAAATCAACCCCTGCCTATGCTAATCCACCCTTTCATCCCCTTCAAACTTTAATATAGTCTGTTCCTTAGGATGTTGGAATATATATTTATTAAATCAATCAGGCACCTGGAAAGCATACAAAGACTAAATATATAAAAGGAAGTCAAACTAAAAGCTCTTATCACAAACAGCTTGACTTTTATAACTTGGCAAGCTGTTAAGTGCTATACTGAAGGTCAGTACTCAGGGTTCTATCGAACCAGAAGCTCAACAACATTTTAACTGTAGGTTTTGACTGCACATTTCCAGCCACCACGAGGTGGGAATGTTAGACAGAGTGGGAAGGGGCCCACATCAACGTGAGGAGACCCCTTTTCTGCTCTCAGCATAGACCTCTGCAAACAATGATTTCCTTGTTCTAAGGGTCCTCCTGTCCCTGGCTAAAAGATGCCCTAGAGTAAACTCCAGAAACCCACCCAGTCACATAACCATTAAGAGATAAACCATAAGCCAGGTATGGTGGCTCATGCCTGTAATCCCAGCACTTTGGGTGACCTAGGCGGGTGGATCACAAGGTCTAGAAACTGACAGCATACTGGTCAACATGGTGAAACCCTGCCTCTACTAAAAATACAAAAATTAGCTGGCCATGGTGGTGCACATCTCTAGTCCCAGCTACTTGGGAGGCTGAGGCAGGAGAATTGCTTGAACCCAGGAGGCAGAGGTTGCAGTGAGCCAAGATCCCGACACTGTACTCCAGCCTGGGTGACACAGTGGGACTCGGTCTCAAAACAAAAACAAAAGAGATAAACAACAGCTAATGCGTACTTGCCAACTGCTGCCCAAGTTTTTGTTTTCTAGGTAATTCGAAATGCATTTAGGATGTTAGCACAGTTTCTGGATTCTTGTTTTTTAATCAGAGATTCCCAGTGGGCTAAATGCATAGCCAAGTGCTCTGTATATTATAGTAAACTAAAATATGAAACTGGATAAAGCATTCCTTCTCAGATTCTTATTCAAGAAAAAGCCCTACGCCTGGCATCATCACCCAATGATTAATAAACACCTCTCGGGACTAAATTATATTCCACCAAGACATAAAATTCACATTCTAATATTTAGTAATCAAAAACAGAAAACCAGTTTATTCCTATACAACTTTGGAAGTAGCCAATCATAACAACAAAAAGTTCTTTAAACCATGTACTAAATCAGATAAGAATCTTTAAGTATTAAATTTTAATCATAACTTTGAATTCGCAGGAAGAATGCACTAAACTCTGGCATCAAACCTCATCACTTTGGTGTCTACTGATGTAGAATTCAAGATCTTTTAAGTGTATATGAAAAAGTGAGTTTAAAGTGAGCTTATTCAGCTAACTGTGCAGAAATTACCTTAAGTCAAACTTCAAGAAGTTTTATACACAATATAGGTATACAAATGGTGCCGCTAATCACAATTCACTTTATACATTTGTGAAAATGGTTCTATCAAACTGCTTTCCCTTCTCCTCCAATTAGTTTGAACTGCTGAGGTATCTGAGTATGCAATAAATATTCAAAAGTTCCAAAATTAAAAGTCAAACTAGCGAATACTGAAAACAAGCTAAATCTGGGTTGTGTAATTAACTAATTAAATCTTGGTTGAGGCAGATCTATGTAAAAGGAAGCCCTGAATGCATGTGGTGAGGAGCACTTGAATTTGCAAGTTCACCAGAGAGTGGCACAGTCAACCAGAACCACTTAGCAACCAGTGCCCAGGCTCAGTTTGCCTTTGATGAGTGAATTAGATAAATGCCCTTCTGACTTGACCCCTAGTATAGTAAGAATCTACATGATCTGTTCCCTTCATTCTGCAAAGGATCAAGTGTTCAATAACATAGGCAAGAAAATGGAACTCTTGCCCAAGTAAGTGGTGAACTATAACAGGGCAGGTTACAGTTGACTCCTTACTTCCAGCTGGGCTTTAAATAAAACAATTCCAAGAAGGGCGAGAAGGATCATGTGACCAGGAGATGGACAAAGTTCCTGACAGAATGAAAGAGTTCTCTTACAGCCCAATTGAAGAGGGAAGTGGAGAGGGTATAAAAACAGAGGGGTCTAATACAGTCTTCTTGGTATTAAAAATTAAACTCTGTTTATGATATTTTGTGGTGGAATATTATAAAGTGGTTCTAAGGCAAATGAGATAAAACACCAGATTTATTGTTATTAGCAAAGCAGATAAAAATAAAAACTCCACTTCTGAAATAATTTATAAAAGATTCCAAATCTTTCAACATTTAAAAGATTCCAATCAATCTATATACTCTGGAAATAAGTTGTTTTTCCTTCCACAAATTTTCTTTAGTAACAAAACAAAACACAGTGAATTGATGGTCTTACTATCCTCATTTTAAAAAATGCTAATGCAGCCTTGAAGGGAGTTCTTACCCAGTCCTAAAAACTCCAAAGCTCAACTAGTTGAACGTTAATAATTTAAAGACCACCCAACGAGGGTGAGCAGGTACTTCAACATCACAACTCCCCTCAAGACATATTCCAGATGGCACAAGATCACGAACCACACCTAACTCTGTCCGACTTGTTGTTTTGTTTGCAAAACAAAACCCTAAAACTGTAAGTCTGTAATTCATGTTATAGTACACTAAGTACGAAATCCTCCAAATCAAAGAAGGTTTGTTTTGTTTTCAGAATGCACTTAAACATTCTACCATATGGGAAAAACGTAATTTATCTCATTATGCAAAAAAAATTTGTCAGCTTACTACTGATTGAAGACTTTTAATTTGGCCCACCAAAAGAAGAAAAAAATGCTGGCCAGCAAGCTTTATCTCCAAGCTATCCAATACTCATACACCAGACCAACATCAGAATTAGACTCCTGGGCTCATGTTTATTGCTTCCCTCCAAAAGCAAGATCATAAGATATAAGCTGCTCAGCATGTAAGATTTTCTGGAAAGTTCTCTACCCTAGCTAAACAAATAACACTTCCCAACTGTTTCACTTAATGTTGAAATACTCATAAATATCAAAAATTTCCTGAAAAGAATCAGTTACAGTGTGTGACTGAACTATCTTGAGACAATGTTTTATTAACATTTTCTCCCTTGATGTCAATATTTATTCAGTTCTGTACAAAAAGAATATTTGCGTGCTCCTTCATCAAGTCCTACTTAATAAAACATGTAGACTGTTTCATAATGCATTCATAGCAAGGGCTCCACAACCATCAGCTTACTTTTGAAACTCCTGGTAACTACTGAGTCTATACATTTTTGTTGCTTGAATGTGTGTACATCTGCTTCAAAGCTACCTTGTCAAAAGGGGGCATGGAGGAACCTCAGATACTTTTGTAGAAAAGAGAAGAAACATTGGAAGCAGGTAGTCTCCATCTTCCTAGCATTCTGACCCGCAGAACAAAGGCAAAGTCATCTATTATCCTCAAGTTGAGCTTCTAAAAATAGTAGTTTTTGCAGTTAATTTCCAACTTGGGAGAAAGATCCAAGATGGCCAATTAGTAACAGCTCAGGAATGTAGCTCCCAGTGAAAGCACAGAGAACGAGTGGATGCTGCACTTTCCAATGAATTTTTGTTGCCCACAGACCGGGAGATTCCCGGCAGAGAAGCCACACGGGTCATCAGTGCGACTCTTTTGGCTGGCGCGGCACTTCTTGGTGCGGAGTATACGGGACTGGGTGCCCTTTTAGTCAAGCTCCGCTGGTCCCATCCCCACAAGGACAGCAACTGGAAGTGCTGAGGACTGAGAGCAAGCACAGCTGAACCTGGGAAGGCCCAGCTCTGTGGGGAAGGGGCGACCGCCGAAGGAAAACTCAGAAACAGAAAAAACTTCATCACCAACAAGCCGGACGTACACTCAGAGACCCAATCTGAAAGTTGGCAGTTACAAACACGACAGGTGGATAAATCCACAAAAATGGAAAGAAACCAGTGCAAAAAGGCTGAGAACACCCGAAATCAGAATGCCTCTCCTCCTACAGGGGATCGCAGCTCCTCATCAGCAAGAGAACAAGGCTTGACGGAGGATGAGTGTGAGGAACTCACAGAATCAGGCTTCAGAAGGTGGATAATAAGAAACTTCTGTGAGCTACAAGAACATGTTCTAACCCAATGCAAAGAAACTAAGAACCTTGAAAGAAGATTTAATGAAATGCTAATGAGAATGGACAACTTAGAGAAGAATATAAGTGAATTGATGGAGCTGAAAAACACAACACGAGAACTTCACGAAGCATGCGCAAGTTTCCACAGCCGAATTGACCAAGCAGAAGAAAGGATATCAGAGGTCGAAGATCAACTCAATGAAATAAAATGAGAAGGCAAAATGACAGAAAAAAGGGGAAAAAGGAATGAACAAAGTCTCCAAGAAATATGGGACTATGTGAAAAGACCTAATCTACGTTTGATAGGTGTACCTGAATGTGACGAAGAGAATGAATCCAAGCTGGAAAATACTCTTCAGGATATTATCCAGGAAAACTTCCCCAACCTAGCAAGGTAGGCTAATATTCAAGTCCAGGAAATACAGAGAACACCACAAAGATATTCCTCAAGAAGAGCAACCCCAAGACACATAATCGTCAGATTCACCAGGGTTGAAATGAAGGAGAAAATGCTAAGGGCAGCCAGAGAGAAGGGTCGGGTTACCCACAAAGGGAAGCCCATCAGACTCACAGCAGATCTCTCAGCAGAAACCCTACAAG